>GL380418.1:0-20905 GCA_000143925.2 Caenorhabditis brenneri
AGGGAATAACTTGGAAAGTCACCAAATCGACCAGTATTGCACAATACGAAGGAGAGCCAGATATGAGCAGAAATCTAATGGGTTATCAGGTTTACGGGAAGTTAGATATTTTTTAAAAACGCAGTTCGAGGTTTTGCATCAATTGGAAAAGTTGTCAAGCAGGATTTTTTGATAAGGTCAAAGAAACTGTGAAGTTAGGTTTACTTGAAAATTTCACAATTTCAGAAATTTGTTTTCAATCGAACTATGAATTTTTACCAGTTCAGTTTGATGTCGCAAACCAATCAAGTTATCAGAAATAATCGTTAGCTGAAACCCATTTACAGACTCCCTAAAACTAAGAGAATTTTCTTCAAGAGTCCAATATATGAATGAAATTTTTTCCAGAATGAGCATAAAAGAATCTCACTCAGTCAGATTTCCAAGATTGACATTGTAATGAGGTCTTTTGAGAAGAATAGTGAGATAGATGAAGGGATTAAGTTGTTTGGTGGTTAGTAATAGAAAGGGACAGAGAAAAGATACACTGACAAGTAGTGACATGAGAGACTGGATTTGTGGATGTAGTAACAGAGAGAGAAGGAGTCAATGGCATTAAAGTTTGTTGTTTTCTTTATGTTGTCTAGTCTAGAGCAGTCAAAGAGTATCCGTTCCGTTTTTGCAGCTCTTTTTTTCTTGGATTGGAGAGTTTGCAGATATGTTATTGCTATTTTTGAAGTTTAGTTAGGTTTGATGGTTAAAACCAGGAATGATTCTGTCGTAGTGGGAGAAAAAAAATGAATTTATCAAAAGCGAAACCATTATTGAACAATTCAAAAACTTTAGAAATCTAACAGGAAGTTGAAACTTAAACTCATCAGAACCTTATTTCACTTTTCTCCTTTCGTTTTGAACACACTTCGAGTTCTTGCTGAATTCAGTAAGCTTCTCTAGGATAAAATAAGAATCTGAAATTGAAGAGGTACCACAACACAACTTATTGCGTTGATGTGAAATGAGCAAAATAAGTGGAACTCCGGAATCAGGAAAAATTAGCGACAGTTGCGTCATAAACTCGGGATGTGAGCAAAATACTGATTCATTGTTTGGAGAAATAACAAAAGTGTGAATTTTTTTTGAGTTAGTTATTCCGAAAATCTGTTTCAAAACATTATTAAAAACTTGGCTATAGGACCTCGTAATGCTTGATCGAAAATTTACACCTGTGAAACATAATGCATGGAACTTCAATCATTATCAGTGTTCAGAAAAAAAAAACAAGCATCTCGATGAAATATTATTTCATATTTGGCTTTAGGCAAGTTATTTGGGAAAATTGAAACAGAAATTTCTTACAATTCCGCTAAAGAAAGCTTCGAAACGTTGTTCAGTACCAGAATCCCATTATCGAATATCAGCTTTTGCTTATAACAAACAAGAGTTCAATTTGAATCAGTGAATTTTTCTTGAGCTCTCATCTCTAGCTGGTCAGTTTGTTGTTTAGGTCTGTTTTCTAGGCTAACAGGATGAAGCCAAGGAGTATCCTTCCTTTCTATGCATCTGATTTTTTTTTCGTGGTTCGGGGAGTTTGCAGAATTTTTTCACTGTTTTTTAAAGGTTAGATACGTTTTTGGTTGAGATAAACAATGATTTAGAAAAACGATGAGGAGTTTGAGCAATACAAACTTTGAAAATTGGTTGGAGCACTAATTTTCCTACGTTTTGAATTTGAAAAAGAAAGGCAAATTCGAGAAGAACAATTCAATATGTTTACTGTCTCAGACTTTTTTATTTTATGTACCTGAAACTGTGAAAACCAGTTCGTCGGGAACAAACTAAAATTCCATTAAAAAACTACCTAACGCTTTCCATGTTGTTTCAACAACACTAAAATTGTTGGTGAATTCAGTGAAATTCTCTCGGGAAAGTCAGAATTTGGAAGTAAAAAGTTACAATTATCACAAACCCAATTCGAGTATTGATTGCACTGGAGTAAACGGAGAAAAGTTAATGGGGCACCGGAAACAGGAAAAATCAGCGATGGTTGCGTCAAAAACTCGGGTCGTGAGCAAAATACTGATACACTTTCAACATTAAGTTTTGTTCCACTTATGTTCTATAGCAATGTTGAAACAGAACTATGCAATGAATTTGCGATTAGGAACTTTCACAAAATTACCAGAAGACATTATCCTTGATTGGATCTCATTTTTGTTCAAAACTTACAACAGTGACTTCACTCGAGCTTTCTAACTGGTCAACTTATTGGAAAAACTGCATTTGATTCAGAAAATAAAAATAGAGAATACTGTAACAAAAACAAGTGAAAAGCTGTAATGAAAAGTGAAAATCGCTCGTATGTCGACTACATTAAACGGAGTGAAAAACATCGATGAGCTACCGATGAATATGAGTTGATTTTCAAGATAACTCCTGTTTCTGAAAGTTCAGAAACAATTTACATAAATTCTTTTGAATAGTGTTTTAAGTTAACTAGTTGGGAGACTGTAAGATTCGTATGACCAATAACAAAATCCAGAAAATCTAGAACATTCGGTTTACCAGTTACTGACTAACCGCAATAAGGTATGTAAATAATGTTTCACGGATTACCGATTTTATGAAAACCAATAGAGATATGAAAGTCAAGAAGCAGTAATAAATGTTCTATAATTTTCGCAGTTACAGAAATTTGTGAAAGTCTGTTCGAACGGTATTCTTGTTACTGGTTTGCAATTTAGCAGAATCAATTAAGGGTACTATTGGTGAAATAATTCTAGAATTTTCATGTTGATTTCCGATTCTGCCAAAACAAAGAAAAAAGTATTTCTAATGATCAAGGAAGAAACGAGCGGAACAGATGTAATCTGACACATCCACACGAAAGGTGTACATATTTTTGATGGATGGGAGATGTGACCTTTGAAGGTTAGGATGAGAGAGAAAGAGGGAGAGAGAGAAGTGGGATAAATGAAACGAAAGAAACGAGAATATATGGTGTATATGCCCCAATGATTACACGAAACTTAAATTTACAATCTGAAAATTGCTCATTGAAAATGTAAATGTTTTTGAAAGCAATAGGATTTTTATGAAAAAATCAGGTATCTAATTTTCAAAACGAATATCAAGTGAAAAGTTGACAGTTTCAGTCATGTGTAACCTATAAGTTTTTGAGCTTTCAGTATTCGAACCAGTTAAACTTTTTGCATATTTGAAAACCATCAAGCCAGTAAAAAACACAACAAAAAACAAACTGAACGAATCCGAATTCTCATTTTTCTTGCTTATTTTTGTGTGAGTCTATTTGAACATCCCACATCTTTCCATCCCAAACCAACAATCTAATATTTCATTTGGAAGTGGAATAAATGGGAGAGCAGAGACAGAGTAGGAAGGTGTGACCCTTGCAAAAATTGCCAGAACTGAATGATGAAGAAACAGAGACCTATTGATGGGGTATGGGAACGGTAAAGAATTATGGGAAAAAAGATGGGAAAGAAAAGGGTTAGTAGTGCTGAAATAAACATGGAACAACTGATACAAATTGAAGCCTAATTAGTTAAAAATGTGCTGGAACTGATACTTTTTTGTAAATGTCGGTAGTTTGACTGGTAGGAAAAAAAACCAGTCGGTGGCGCCGCCTACGGCGGCTCACCTCCTTGTAGTTCGTCGCTGCGCTCCTCAATGGGGGGGGGGGGGGTTGATTTGCCACGCTTAAACTCATTTTTGATCATTAGGCAGTGTTGTATCCTAAGCCTTCTTCCTGTTCCAAAAATGTTGCTGAATCAGGAAATTCCTAGAAGTTTCAGGAAGTTTCTGGAAGTTTCTGAAAGCTCTGGAAGTTTCTAGAAATCTCTGGCAGTTTCTGGAAGTTTCTGGAAGTTTCTGGAAGTTTCTGGAAGTTTCTAGAAGTTTCTGGAAGTTCTGGAAAATTCTAGTAGTTTTTGGCAGTTTCTAGAAGTTTCTGGAAAGAAGGAGAATGTTCTTTAAGGTTATCCATCTAGAGCTTGCCAGTTGAGTTTTCGGAGTACCGTAACTACCGTAATCCTACAGTAATCTCCACCATTTTTTGATGGTGTACTATTGGGGTCCCTTAGATAGTACATGCAAAAAATGGAACAATTCCGAGCACTTCGAACCCGTTCTCTGGCTATTGTTGAGTTATTCAGTGATAAGTGCGGCACACACACACACAGAGCTATTCCTTTAGTATATAGAAGAGATTGTTTGATTTAATTATGATCACATCTTATCTATCTGGATATTCGACTTTAACACAAAAAAAACTGAACTGAACAGTTCAAGTAGTCATGAAACCGGGACAAAAGTTTTTGAAATAACTCTGTATCTATGACAACACTAATCAGTTGGTAGTTATGACACCAAGTTTGAGAGTTGCTACAAGTTCGAATTGAGTCATATGAACAAAAATGGTTGAACCAGTTTCATAAAACGGAGTTTCAGAAAATTAGAAAGAAGAATCATAAAAAATTGATAAGAAACAATGTTATGAAAGCTAATATGTCTAGCGAATTAAAAAAAATGAAACAGGAACAAGTGGAATACCTAAGAAATACCCATGTGAGTTCTTAAAAACAATACGGAACTGTGATTTTTCAAGGAAACTCCAAGGAGTAGCACCGTTTTTCAGAACATTGAAACTATAAAAACTTCGTATGATATAAATTAATCTACTTTCATTAAGACGTTTATAGAAATCTTTTTTCTTAGAAAAATCTTAGCTGAAACATCGCTTTGGAAAATTCCTGTCAATTACTGAAAATGTGAAACTGGTTTCATAAAATTCTAGTCTTTGAAAATAAGGATCACAGCACTTAAAGCAGTCATGAAACTGTACAACTTTCCCAATAACTACTGTTTCTACCACAAGAAAAAACAATTGACTGTTCATATACATGGTTGGTCTTCGTTATCTGCGATTGAAATTTTTGAACAAACAAGATGTACAGATTCCGATATTTTCGGTAAATTACATCAAGAACTGTTCTCGACGGTTGAAGTATTCACGAAACTGGAAAAAAATGTTCGAATAACTACTGTTTCTATGCCAACACTAATCGATTTGCCGATCAAGCACATGGTTGGATCCACATTTCTCTTGTGAAATTTTCGAAACAGGCAAAACCAAGTTCACATTGGGTGTAACCAATAATAATAGATTTTGTGAAACCGATTTTCAAAACCCTAGACTTGAGAAAAAATCAAAAAATGCCGAAAAGGACCCGGAATTCTTCTGACTGCATCTGATGTTGCACAATAATTGCATTATGCACAATTAGTGAATCACATCGTTCAATTATTCATCAAACTGGAAAACTGTTTTCGAATAACTACTGTTTCGATGACAACACTAATTTGACACCAAGTTGGGCACTCGCTACTACCACGATTGCTTTTTCGTGAAATTCCAATCATGAATTCAATTTTTGAGTGATACCAGCAATATTGGTCCAATAAGCTACACGAAACGAAGTTTCAGAATATTAGAATAACGAAATATAAGAAATTGATAAGGAAGACCACTGGAATACGAAATACTTGAGAAGTATCTAGAAAAAACTTATTAATAACTGTCAGAAACTGCAATTTTTATGGAAAACTCGTGAGACTAGAGAAATTTTCAAATAGATTGGAACTAGAAGTATTTCACTTGATAAGATAATGAACCTATTTTTTTAATGATACTAAATGCCACTCTAAGAAATTCTTGTCAATAATAGAAATTGTGAAACCGATTTTTGAAAATTCTAGACTTGGAAAATATTCAAACATGCCCAAAACATACATAAATACTTCCCAAACAACCCTAACTGATAACAAAGAACACCACCAAAAACATAGATAAGAACAAAAGGATTAGAAGAACCCTCCATGATTGGTGTGATATTTCAGAACAACCCAAGATAAGAGAGAAAATGAGTCCGGCTCTCTCCCTCTCTCTTCCGGATGAGGGACACTTAGACATTGACACCCAGGTTGGTAGACAAGGGAGCAGATGAGACGAGAGAGTACTAGGAGATATAGAGACGCAGAGCATTCTGAAGGGACGGCAAAGCGGGAAGGGCAGCTGGTGGTCAGTGTGTGTATGTGTTGGAAGAGAAAAGGATGAATGGAAATGAGGGGAAGAAGAGAGAAATGGAAACTGGTGGCGGTGAAGGGCAGAGGGAAATGAATTTCGGGAGCCTGGTGTTGTCCTAACGCCTTTTTTTATGGTCGTTTAGGAATATTCTGTGGGTGGCATGTAAGTGTTAGGAGGGAGGGTGGGGTTATAATGAGTTTGGGGTGGAAAATTCAGAAAAAATCCAAAGAAAAGTTCCAGTTGGATGTTGACATTTTCTGTTTCAGATTGCTAAAAAAGAATTAGTTGATTTCTTCAATCCAGTTCAACCAATTCTTGATTGTAGGAGACTGTTTCAGAGAGCTAGAGAGTGCTGAAAATAATATTGGGTTAGTGAAACTGTTATCATGTGAATTTGAGTTAGAAGTGGGAATTTTTAATTTTCTTCCTGTTTCTCAAAGTTCTTAAAAGTTGAGGTAACAATTTTCGGAGTTCGTGGAGAATCCCGATCAGCTAAACTCCTGGAACTTCGAAGTTTCTTTCAATTTTATTATCCGAAACTTGCATCGAAAATAGATTTTTTAAAAAGTGTAATGGCTAGAGGGTGGGAAATAGGAAAAACTTCATGTTTCAGAGAACTGGAATAAATTCCTAAAATTTCATGTTCAACAATCGTTAGGAAAGTTTACAAGGGAATTTTTTTTTAATTGGTTAGAAATGTTCTATGAATTGGTGGTTTGAAAGTAGATGCGGCTCTAATGGGAAATAGCGGACTCTAGACAAAAAAGCGGACTCTAGAAAAAATAGCGGACTTTTGGAAAAATAGCGGACTCTAGACTAAATAGCGGACTTTAACTAAAAAAGCGGACTTTAGAAAATTCCGGACTATAGAAATTTTCAGATAAGACGGGACATTTGAAAATGCATGTGTAGAGTTTTTCCTACAGTTTATGCACTTATAGGGTGTTTCCAAGCTGAACTCTCTTTTCAATTTTATCTTTATGAGCTTATTATTTTCAATTCATTTCATATTATTCACTGTACAAGGATGAAAAAAATGGAGTCAGATACCCGGGTGTGCCTACGAAACATTCTGGAGAGCTGCGAGGTTTCCAACTAACTAACACCTGAATACTCAAAACTGATGACTATGCCATCATCAACAAACAAAATGATTCGGCGATGGAACCAGAGGATTTGTCTGTCACTGACGAAAAGGCAAATGAGTTTGAGAAAGACAATTGAATCTAACTACATGCTTTCAATTTATTTTCATCAAAAAATAATCGTGCTTCCATCATTTGCACAGTGAATAACAAGAGATGGATTAAAAATAATAAGCTCATAAAGATAAAATTAAAAAGAGAGTTCAGCTTGGAAAACAAAACACAACTCTAAAAATGCATTTTCAAATGTCCCGTCTTATCTGAAAATTTCTGTAGTCCGGAATTTTCTAAAGTCCGCTTTTTTAGTTAAAGTCCGCTATTTAGTCTAGAGTCCGCTATTTTTCCAAAAGTCCGCTATTTTTTCTAGAGTCCGCTTTTTTGTCTAGAGTCCGCTATTTTCCATTACAGCCGTAGATGCTACTGTGAGTGAACCTTCATTGGAAACAGCCTGAATCAGCAGAAGCATTATCATCAACTAGCCACTAGGCAAAACAATTTACTGCAACGGAAAATTAATGAAAGTCCTCGAAGTTTCAAAAGTTTGATCAATGTTATGTTTTGTGAAAAGTGTTAAAAACCATTGACAGAAAAGTTCTGTTAGACACACCTGTATAAATTTTCAATTTCATGAAGTTATCATACAACTTGATATATTTACAGATTTCGATACGATGGTTCAGAGAATACTAACTTCACCAAGATTCTCCAAGGTGCCGAACATAAACTTTCATCTGGCAAGCTGGAAACTACTGTAATGTCAACATTTATTTGCAGTTACATCAAATCTGTATTTGAAATGATTACGATAGCTGTCTATTAGTAATTATCTGCCTATCAACCTAATAATGGAGCATTCGTAGGTTTCACCTTGAGTATCTGAACTTAACCTCATTTTTCGAATGCTTCTTATCTTTGGCTATTGAAAATGGTCTATGACCTTCTTATCTGATTTATGCTGATAACAAAATCAGGTTATTTTTTTTTTACTTTTACTCAATGGTTTCATATCTGTTTGTTCCGTAATTTCAACAATTTCATCATGCTGATTTTAATGGTGGAATGTGTACGAAATTCGAAACCATAACACAGATTCTAGAAGTTTCTAGGTAAATATAGGTTATTAGATGTTTTTCCGCCAATTTCAGTCGACTTTGTCAGTTTATATGTGAAAACCATCTTCAGAGAATAGTATCAAACAGTTCTATCTATTTTGAGTACACCATAATTTTTATCGATTTCAGAAATTATTTACCGTTTTATTTAGATTTTATGAGACTTCATATTTTCAGATTTTCATTATCTATTGTAAGTCAATGTTCTGTTTCCTTTCTGATTTCTTATCACAAAGGTGTGTAACTCACCCTTGCCATCTGGAAACAACTGAAAGTTGATTTTCATCTGCAGTTTCATCGAGTTCTTATCTTTGAAGTATTTTAACTGGTGAGTTGGAAAATGTCGAGAAATTTCTAATTTTATCCACAGTTTCACTGAGTTGTCATTTTTTGTGCTATTTTTTGATACTCGTTGGAAATAGCATACTTCAAGGCTGACAATCCTGAATGGACGCACTTCTATCGAAGTTTTCGTAGATCCTGATCAATTATTTTTTCACTGCATTCTATTGATCTGATATGGGACTTCACGTAACAAATTCCGATATTGATAAATTTTTCTCTGTTTCATGAGGTTTTTTATTTCTCTGTTTTTTTTTACCAAATTCGATTAGCTATACATATTCACAGTCACCTTCGTTTCTGTACAAATCCAGTGGTAAAAAAATAACTAGCTGACATTGTTCTCTGTTGCAGATAACTGTAATGAGTTTGAAGCGTTATCATAATGTAATACGACTAGTGGGGACAATGCGGGTTCTGAAAGTTCGAGAATAATTTTTTTTCAAAACTAAATTATTTTGTATTAACAATCAAATATGCCAGTTTCCGTTATTCAATTGCAAAGTATCAGAAAATTTCAGATATTGTTTTCTGTTATTTTTTGATAAGCATTCATCAACCAAACGTAATTCAGTGTTCTATTTGAAATTGGGATTTTAATGTTGAGGATTGCACAACCGAAGAAGCGTCACGAAACAAGGTAGAGAAGTAACTTTCGGAAGCCTGCAACAAAGATATACTGCGATAAAAATACAAAAAAAAATAGTAAAACAAAGTGAAAATGTTGTTCTCTTGTGGAGAGAGAAAAAATGACGAATCCTTGTGTGGGAAGCTACAATTCTCAAGGAGAGATTTTCGAACCATAGTTCAAGTGTTATGGCTTGTTTTACATTGTTTCAGAAAATCTGGATTTTGCGATAAAGCTCTAATAAATAGTCACTTTGGTATGAAAGGATATATACTGTGGAAAGAGCAGCCTGAGGCCGTCGGAAGCCTGCGACTCCACCAGAAACACCGAATATATCTGTGTGAAATGGGCTGAGCTATTCTGACCTAAATTGCCTGAATTATTACCTAAATTCCCCTGTGTGCTGTGAATGACCTGAAATTAGTACGAAGTGGCAAAACAGTACGCAAAAGTACACGAACAAGGATTTATTGCTTGTTTGGGTAAAAACGATTACAAAAGAACTACTTAGAGAGCGGCTGCTGGGTTGACGAAAGTGTAGACAGCGGCGAGCGATAAAGTGAATTCCTCAGAAACGTGACAAAACTACTTTTACCAGGAGCAAGCGCTTAGGCCTAAATTTAGGGAAAGCGCGAGCGAATACCTGACTTTCTGACGGCAAGTGAGTTGACGAGCGGCTCAACATATCGGCGAATCGGGTTAACGAGCGGCGAAGTTGAGACGAACAACTTGAAGGCCGATTTCGGAGAAGTGTAGGGCAGTTCAGTGGTTCAGTAATTTCAGAGTGTGTGAGTGTCGGCGATATACGAAACGTTTCGCAAAGTCCGCGACGCGGGCACGCAGTGCGTGCGGCGGAGCGCGCTTGCAAATCGTTGTCGTAAAAAGGGCGGCAGTTCAAATGAGGAAAATGTATTCTCGAGAAAAGAAGGGGATTTACGTCCTAGTTTTGTGGGCAAAACCAAAGGGGACGTAAATACGGCTTCTTGCTGACAAAGTAACACCTTTTGGGGTGGACTTTGGCAACATATACAACTAAAAAGATATCTAGAACTAGAGAATGAGATCAATAAAAACGAAATGGGCTTCATGAAACAGTAGCTAACTGCTTTTATTCTGAAATTGCTTATATAAACTTATAGAATTACCGTTGCAAACTTTAGAACTCGCTCAAACCATATTTTTCACATGAAAGTAGTAGTTAAAAACAATGTTTCATTGCTTGCTTATCCTTGTTACAGGCTCGGGACTCTATTTATCCAAGCTTTGGGATTCTAAAAACCAGAAACGTCTATATTCTATATCACATGTATTGTAGCTCAAGATATGAAAACAAAACAAATTCAGTTTCACAGTCACCATGAAACTGCACTGTTAGTGAAGACACCATTGGAAAGCGGCTTTAGTCAATGTTTGAGAATAGGATAGGGTGTCAGAAAAGGTGTGAAAATGACCAGGGGGATAAAAATTGGATGATTAGTACAAGCAACCCAAATTTCGAAAAATAGGTGTAACTGCAGTGGCATTTTCGGAGTGAAAATGGAGTTCACAACAAATTAACCGAGCTTAAGGCTTTTAAGAAACAAGAGAAAAAAGTTTCAGGATTACCTTGGACCAAGACTTTGTTGGAGGTTCTATTCTTCTGATTTGAACGAAACAGGTGGCAATAGTTTTTTTTCTGTTTTAGAAGGTATGGATTTTGCGATTCAAATATTCTGAATAGTAGTCGACTAAGGTTCCGAATCGATATTCGCTGATTGATAATCAACTGATATTTTGGTAGAAACGATAATCAAAAATATCAAAAAACTACTGCTCATTTTTTACGTGATAATCAAAAATATCAAGTTCATCAATTTTGATATTTTTTGATAATCAAAACATAATCAAAAATATCAAAACTGATATTTTGATATTCAGTAAATAATTTTTAGAAATTGCTATCTCAAGCGAAAATGATCTAAATTGGTTATACTAACAAGGCTTTCTACATTTTTCTTGGTTTTGGGTTGGTTTGGTGTATTGGTGACATAAATAGGGAATTTTTCGCGTTATGAAAATCTTGAAAGCAGTTTTCGAGTAGTTAGGTGGATAAAATTTCAAAAAAATTAACGAAGAAATAAGGTAAAGAGCCTAACATCTGCACATGCGGACCAGTTTCTTGAATCCATAGCATTGCAATTTGAGCCTCCAAAATTTTCCTGCTTTCTTTGGTTCCGAACAGTGCCAAAAACCTATCAAGCACAAAAAATACATTGAAAACTTTTCTTTCGTGCTGGCAAAACTAACGATTCTCCAAAAACAGTTGCAAAGGTCACGGAAATTCCACACGCGGGAAAAATATCAAATCAACTTGATAATCAGTTGTTCTTGATATTGATTAATATCAAAATATCGATTATTGATATTATTGATAGTTCACGTTATCAAAACTACTGATATTTTGATATTTTTGATTCTTGATTTTTTATCAACTGATTCGGAACCTTATAGTCGACCACCTAGTGAGGTAAAATTATTCGGTAAAGTTTTCTTCGATCAATTATAAAGAGTTAAAAATACCTCAAACCTTATAAAACAACTTTGCCGATGGAGAACTGTAAAAAAAGAATTTTACAAAATATAGTGAGCTCCATGAAACAGAATACTGATTAGCTTACTCTTCCTTGAACTTGATTTTGCTTATAGAGTTATGGTTACAAACATTCTGTCTCCAGCTGTTTTCATTTCACATGAAATTAGTGCTAAAAACAATGTTTCATTGCGTTTATATCATTGAAATAATTCACTACGACTAATCCTGTATGGTAATCCTTTCAAAAAGAAAAAAAAATGCGCTTTGTTAATTTTCCAGAACAAATCCCTTCCATTTAAAATAACTTCAACCATTGGAAGTCTCAGAAAAAGCGTGATCTCACACTAAAAAAAACTGAGGATCAAAATATTAGAAAATAAAAATGAATTCAGTTTCGCAGTCCTCATGAAACTGCAATGTTGGTGAAGGCTTCGCTGAGTCTTCATTTTTTAGATTGTCAGCGAAAATGTTATGGGAAATTCGGTAAGCTTCTATCACACGTGTTCAATAAGTTTTTTTTAGTCGAGAAGACTCCTACGCTAATATTGATGCATGAAATTAAAGTTTTTTGTTTCGAAATCTTCATAAGTTGATTGATGGTATCATTATTCAATTGGTGCCACACATACAAATTGTCTTCAAATTTATTTCGCATTCCATGCATGTCATTTTTCTATGATTTGATTGAATGAATGTGAAATCTGGATTGAACAATAAAACGCCTACTAGAATCCCACGAATAATCTCTAGCTTGATCGAAATCATGAAAGAAAAAGTAATAGAAACAGATTACTTTTTCAAAAAGTTTGAAGCTTCGCTCACAATTTTTTCTGTTTTACGTCTTATTGTTTTTTGACTGAATTGGCAAACTCTCAATACGATATTGTCTTGAGAAAGTTGAACTAGAATGTACACTCATCAGAAAGTCCACGAAATCTTTGTGCTCTTTGCTTTTTCTCTTGTGTACAAATGAGGAATACGAGAAAATAACGAGAGGTGATGTTTAATGAAAGTATCATTGTGACAAACGCATTAAAAGTTTAATGGGAGGGTCTTGACTTCTTTTTGAAGGGGGAAGGAAAAAGTGCAAGGTAA
Organism: Caenorhabditis brenneri; assembly: GCA_000143925.2. NCBI lineage: Eukaryota > Metazoa > Nematoda > Chromadorea > Rhabditida > Rhabditidae > Caenorhabditis > Caenorhabditis brenneri. The sequence continues at coordinate 12,977 of GL380418.1, forward strand.
TAATATGAGGTAAGAATGGTTGGGATGAGCTGAAATGGAAGAAGGGATTGTCGATGAATTGAATTTTTAAATAAGCCTAAATGACTACCCATTATCCAAAGCAGCAAAAAAATGTTATATTGACTAGCTGGAACACAGATTTCTCTCCGATCATTCTAGTTGACTTTGCCAGTTTACAACTGAAATCAATCGTAAGATAATTTTGTCAGACAATTTTATCTCTTACCGAATCATTTTTATCAATTTCAGAAATTATTAACAGTTTCATCCAGGTTTTATGGGACTTTGTATTTTTAGAATTTCATTTCGACTTCACGATTCCCCAATCATTTTTATCTTTCAGATTACTCATTGCAAAGATGTATAATTCAAGCTTGCCACCTGGAAACAACTGAAAAACTAGTTTCATCTGCAGTTTCATCAAGTTCTTATTCTTGAAGTTTTATAATTGATTTTCGTTTTTATGGAAACATTGGCGAGCTGGAAGGTGTCGTGAGATTTCAATTTTTATCTACAGTTTCACAGTGTTGACAATTAAAAGGAAGTTTTTTATTGCTACTCGTCTATACATTTAGTTTCAAAAATAATTTTAAAATTTAAAATAAATGGAAAATTTTGTCATTGAAAATCAAATATGCCAGTTCCCGTTATTCAATTGCAAAATATCTGAAAATTTAAGTTATTCTTTCTGTTGTTCAAACTTTTCATAAACATTCATCAATCAAATGTAATTCAGTATTCTGCGTGTATTTGAAAACTCAATGTTGAATCTTGTACAGTCAAAGAAGTCACGAAATAAGGTTGAGAAGTCACTTTGGGAATCCTGCAACAAAGAAATACTGTGATAAATATACAAAACGAATAGTGAAACAAATTAAAAATGTTGTTCTCATGTGGAGAGAGAAGAAATGACGAGTTCCTGTGAGGAAAAGCTAAAATTTGGAAGGATGAAAATAGAGACTTTCGAATCATGATTCAAAAGTTTTATGACTTTTTTTACACGATTTACAACTTGGGCTTGCTTTTCAAAGAGGAAAGAAATGCGAGAGTACTGACCTAGCTGATTCGGTTAATCGCATGTTCTACGAGCTTATGAGGTAGGGGGAAACAGTTTCAGGGTCAAATGCTAAAAGCACTTGACTACTTGACGGAGGGGATTTTCCAAAAAATCAACAGCAAAGGGTGTGGTGATCACTTTGATTAGACCTAGTTTCATAAAGTATTTGCAGTTTCATATTGCTCATTCCTGTAGTGACTTCATGCGTTGCCACTGGGGCCCCTGTGGGAGATAATCTAATTTTACTCTTTTTGGAGAATTGATTAACTTTATAACAAAGACTATCAGCTTAAGGCTTTCAAGAAACACAAAAAATAATATTTCTGTGTGTGTGTATGTTCGATAGGAGAAAAAATAGAAACCAAAAACTGGAGAAACAAATCAAAACAAATGAAGTGTGCTTCATGAAACAGTAAGCTAGAATACTGAAATAGCTTAAATATTGTTTCATGAATTTGATTAGCATATAGTAGTATTGTTACAAACCTTTAACGTAAGTAGTTGTTGTGTTTTCACTTGGAAGTAGTGATAAAAATAATGATTCATTGCTTGCTTATCCTTGTTACTGACTAGGAGCTCTATTCCACCGAGTATATTCTGAATCTCAGAAACGTCTATTTTCTATTTCACATGTACTGGAGCTCAATAAATTGGAAAAAAATATATTCAGTTTCACAGTCACCATGAAACTGCACTGTTAATGAAGGCATTATTGGGTTCGTACCAACGTTTGAAAATAGGATAGGGTGTCAGGAAAGGTGTAATGATGACCAGAAGATAAAAATGGGTGATCAGTACAAGCAACTTCAATTTTGAAGATTGCGTAGGACTGCAGTGAGTTTCGTGGATCAAATTCACAATAAAACAACCCAGGTTAAGGCTTTCGAGAAACACGAAAAAAAGGTCTCACAAGCATAGTTGTCACGGGCCGGCCCGGAAGGCCGGAAACTGATCCCAAATTTCGAAAAATCAAGAAAATATGCCAAATTTTGTGCTCCAGAAAATTTTCCAAAAAAAAAAGCGACATCTTTAAGAAAAAATTTTCAAAATTTTTGAATCCGGGCCTTGAAAAATTTTCCCTCGGCCCGGCCCGGAATTTGACAACTATGCTCACAAGCATCGTGGACCATGACATCGTTGTAGATTGAATTCTCATGATTTGACCGCAACACATGACTATAGCCGAGTAAGTCAAAGTTACGACAGAAAAAAAACGCTTTTTAGAAGGTATGGATTTCGCGATTCAGCTCTACTGGATAGTGATGTAGTAAGTGCAATAACTAGGTTGTGCCGTTATGGTTTCGTTTCTGTCAATACATTAAACTGTGAGAATATACCAATACAAATGAAGCCAGTTTTAAGAAACAGTAAGCTAAAAAAGCTTACTGATTCGTGAACTTGATTTTAATGTATAGAATTATAGTTACAAACATTCGATCTTTCCAGAATTCGACTTTTCACATGAAATTAGTGCTAAAAACAATGTTTCATTGATTACATACCATGGACATAATTCAGATCGACTAATCCTCGCTTGAGGTAATAATCTTGTCTCAAAAAATTAAAAAAAAGGCTTTCTTAATTTTCCAGAACGAATCCCTTCCATTTAACACAAATGCAGGTATTGGAAATTAGAAAACGCTGGATTTCGAATACTGGGGACCAAAGTGTTAGAAAAAAAAAAATTAAATTCAGTTTCACAGTCATCATGAAACTGCATTGTTAGTGAATACACCACTAAGACTCCATTCATAGTATCTGTTCCGACTTTTAAAGGTTATCAGAGACTCATAAAAGAACTATTAGGTGTTAATAAGCTTTTCTATTTGGAAATACACTTATGCTAAAATTGATGAAGGAAATTAAACAATTTCTGTTTCAAAAGCTTCATAAGTTGATTGATGGTATCATTATTCAGCCCCCTTCTTCTCTAAAATAGCGATGGTATACGCGTGTCGATTTTCATGACGTCATCAAATGTCTAACTTTTTGTGAAAATTTTTGTGAAAAAAATGTCCCACCTCTTTGCGCGCTTATAACTCAGCTCAAACTTGAGCTTTTTCTTTGGTTCGCGGCTCATTTTTTTGCAAATCGCTGTCCCGTCATCGTATTAGATTTGGAAGTTGATACCTAAAAAATTGCCCAAGCTAAGACGGTTTTAGTGGACCCTACTCTTTTTTCGCCTCTTTTTGGGGGTGTACACCGACTTATCCCGTTCATAACCGGGCTCAAAATTAAGATTTTTCGACGTTCTTTGGCTTAAAAGATAGGTAATAGCCTCCTTAAGGAAGACAAAAAAGAATTAGAATGATATCTGCAAAAAGAAAAAAGTTGGAGAAAAAATAGTAAAAATTTTCGAAATTTTGAAAATTTTAAAATTTTCACTTTTCGGCCTATAACTTGGGTTAGGATAGTCGGATCGGTCTGAAAATTCATTTCTGGGGTAATCAGACTATGTAGAAGAAGAAAACATCATCAGTTTCCCGATAAGTTTGACGGCTCTCCCGATAAAACAAAGTGTGCAGTTTTCCCCCCTTTTTCCGCCAAATATTAAAGTGGCCCAAAAATCGACCAAAATTTTTGATATCGGGGGAGGAAACCATAAGGAAATGTAGAGAAAAAAAATCTCTATCGATTGATATAAATTTCATCTGGGGTTTCTTCAGAAAAAATTGGTCAAAAACTCAAAAAACCGTTTTTTCAGTACTGCAGGATCGGGAAAAATTGGATTTTGAAAAATTTTTTCCACTAAAGTTGAGCTCTAAACATGTTCAAATATCTTAAATAACTATTATCTAATGGAAAACAAAAGTTGAGCCTGATCCGATAAGTTTCCACAGAGTTGTAGAGAAACCCCAAAATTTTCTCATCACTAAAAAAATTTTTTTTCATTTTTGACTTTTTTTCAAATTTTTTTCTATGGAATCGATAGAGCTTTTTCTCCTCTTTCCAACCATATCAATATCGATATCATTTTCTACCCGCATCACCCCCTAAACCCGGTCCAAAGTTGGCAATACCTCCCTTGCAATTGAAGGCAGGAGAGGAGGGGCGCGTTGATTTACGACTGTGAGTGAGTTCATTTCCCAAAAGCAATTCAAAACAGAGTTAAAGCTTTAACACAGGTTTCACGGCCGCAGGCCGTGAAACTCTTCAGAGTCAGGGCCGAAGGCCCTGACCCACCAGCAAGGCGGGCCGGAGCGAGCGAAGCGAGCGAGGCCAGCCTTGCTGGGCACCCGTGCCACTTGACTACACAGGTCCGCGGCGGAGCCACGGCTATTGTGATTGCACCATTTGGGAAGCGCCAGACAGGCGGGCCGCTGCGAGCGAAGCGAGCGAGGCCAGCCTGGCTGGTGCGGACTACTGCACTGGTTATTGTGATTGCACCCGGCTCCGCGGCCGCAGGCCGCGTAACTCTGACCTAGCGCGCAAAGCGCGCTAGTCAATTGGTGCCACAAATACAAATTGTCTTCAAATTTATTTTGTATTTCATGCATGACATCATTTGCCTATGGCTCGATTGAAAGAATGTTATATCTGGATTGAACAATAAAACGTCTATTAGAATCCCACGAATAGTCTCTAGCTTGATCGACATCATGAAATAAAAAGTCATAGAAACAGATTACTTTTTCGATAAATTAGAAGCTTCGCTCAAGTTTTTCCCTGTTTCACTGTCTCATTATTTTTTGACTAAATTGGCAAACTCTCAATACGATATTGTCTTGAGAAAGTAGAAGAAGAATGTACTTTCATGAGAAAGTCCACGAAATCTTCCTGCTTTTTCTTCTGTGTACAAATGAGGAATACAAGAAAAAACGAGAGGTGATGTTTACCGAAAGTATCATTGTGACAAACGCATTACAAGTTTAATGGGGAGGGTCTTGACTTCTTTTTGCAGGGTGAAGAAAAAAGCGCAAGGTAATAAAATGAGGTGAGGATGGATGGGATGAGCTGTGATAGAAGAAGAGATGGTCGGTTAATTGAATATTCAAAAGGAAAAGAGACCATAAGGTGGTACAGCAAATAAGAATTGAACAAATGAGAACATGAATTTGCATGAGAAACGCATTGTGGTCGGAATAAAATTCACGCTTTTTTGAGTTCTCGTTTGTTCGGCATTACCATAGCATTATCCAAAGTAGCAGCACATTTTTAGAAGGACTTGTTGGAACACTAAAATTAGTATAGAGCGGATATTATTACAGTAAGAAAAATTCATAATTCGAAAACTGGCGACATAATCCAAATGTCTCATAAGCCATCTCATACAAAACTAGAAGCACAACGCTATCAAAATATGTACTGGCATCGGGAAACTGTAATTTTTACGAAAATGTTTATGAAACGATTCGAACAAAATGGGTTTCATCGGGTTAACAAATTGGGTGGGTGCAAGAAAAACCGTTAACAGCGAAGTCCGAATTTGAATGACTGGCAGAATATGAGTCAAAGCCTCATTCCCACAAACAATACAAACATGAAGACTTATTGAAACGGAGATTATTAAAACAAAAACAAAACAAAACAGACAATTTTCAACTTGATATAGCAGAACGTTCTTTTTTGTTGAACCCAGAATGAAACATCATTTAATGAAACATTATTTTCGTGAAACTAAAATTTTAGCTATAACTTATTGAAATCGAGATTTCGAAAATGTAAAAATTAGTCAAGGACTATTGGAAAATGCCAAACTGGAAATTCATAAGCGGAGATTGTAGAGTTCAAACTAGCTCATTTTCGAGAGGCAATACTATTTCTGTTAGCGAAATTTTTCACAGCTGCAAAGAGTAGAACGGCTGTTTCTGGTTGGATCAGAGGTCATGTGGAGAAAAATACAAATTAAAAAAAAAGATGATACTGGATCAAATTTAAATCTACGAATATGTGAATGTTTCAAAGCAGAAAAATATAGTATATAAGGACCCAGGAACACTGTTTCAACAAGTTCAAATTAATAGATAGACACAGTATGGATTACTGTGGAGCTGAAACTTGTGGAAATTACCTATGCCAAGTCCGGAATGAAAAGACTCACAAAGATAAGCTTCGGGTTAAACTGCTAAAAAAAACTGCTGCAGAACTAGCAGAGACAACACAGAAAGTACCAACTTCTAGACTCTATGAAACTGGAACAAAAAGAAAGCTCTCCCCCAAACTCTGTTACTGTATATCATTTGTCACCACAGGCCCAGAAAAGAACGAAAAACAACATAGAAACCTGTCGAAAAGCCGTATTGCTCACACAACAATAAAGTTTCCTTTCTTATTCAAATCGTTTTTCCCGTTTTTTTTTTTGAAAAAGTTGAAATCAAAACATGTGAAAACATACAACGGGGACTATACGAAAAGGACAATTTGTCTCTTTTTCGGCCTGCTCCTAATGACAATCGAAAGGGTCGAAAGGGTCGAAACGAGGGGAGGGAAAGGGGTGAAAAGGATGAGTAGACAGGCGGAAGAAGTGACAAATATTGACTCTTTTTCTGATCAGAATGAGAAAAACCGAGGGCTTTTGAAATAAATGGAGTGTTAGGAAATGAGGGGGGATTAGGGTGAGAAGAACGCATGAAGGAGAATCTTGAATGAATTATAAAAAGATGTCAATAGATCAAATTGTGCTGGGATAAAAAGTTACAGATTCAGATAGTTTTTAAAAAATTCACCAAAAAATTGGTGTTGATTTCAAAAAAAAAAAAAAAAAAAAAAATGTAAAAAATTAAACCTGAAAATTAAACCTGACCATGAAGAGGACAGAAACGTGGCATGAGAGTTAAACTTATTTTAAAAACATAATTAAACTGCAGCTTTTGGGAACTTTTCGGTGAGGACTGAAAAATTAAAATTGGAAGACGGTAAAAATAGGGCTACTGAAAAATGAATTTCCCGGTTTGTTTTGAACCATAAATCTCACTGGCATTTTAGTATGGCGAATCTTGGGAAATTTGACAGCCACTACCATAAAAATTCACAATCCGTGTACTAAAACAAGTTTCATTTTTTTTTGAAAAGTTTGAGTTTCAGTAATGTATCAAACAATGTGTTCTATAGAGTGTACTGGTGCCAAACTCAAATACAACTAACCTTAAAACCCTCTTTTAGTTGCCGTGAAAAACATCGTCTTTTAAGCGCCTTGAGAATGTTTCACAGAGGCTGAGACCTCAGCATATGATATCAGTGAAACATTAACTTTCTGGTGACACTAATCGAAAAATTAATGAAAAAATACAGTTGTGTGGTGTGTTCAAAGTAGCGTAGAACTTTCGTTTCGTCAATCAATTTGACGTGGGTGATGAAAATCCATAAATGACTTGAAAATAACAACGTCTCACACAACATAATAACAATCTTTCATCTAACATTACAACAGAGTTTAGTAGACTAAAGCAGCATGTTGAAACTGTGATTAGATTTGTTTTTGTAACGGAACTCAAAGCTCAGGTAGCAGCTCTTGATAGAAGTTATCAGAGATAGTCCAAAATCTATTAATTCCGGTATGACTAGCACAATAAAGTAGTATTGTTTTTGTTGTAACCGCGTGGAAACGGTGGAATTAGTGTTTACTGAACAAAAATTTCCAGGTTTCGTTAAAATCATATAGTTCAGCGACACTAAGCTAGTGTACTAGAGCGCGTATTGCGGCTGACCCTGATGTGTTTGAACAAAAATGGATATTTCCAAGAACAATGATAACGTTGTTTTCATCAGTCGTTTGGTACTGTGAAGTAATTGCAAGATGTAAAAATCTCAGGATGGAAATAAAAATTACAGTTTCACCTTGTGCTCAAAATAACTTTGAAAGTTTCATTGATGATAAGATCAATTAAATTATAGTCTAGCTTTTTGAATTATTGTGGCAAACTAATCTTTTC
>GL380419.1:13422-31916 GCA_000143925.2 Caenorhabditis brenneri
CTTTTCTCCTCTTCTATTCTTGCCCATTTAGTGTGCTCCTTCTCTGCTTCGGGTTCGTCCCTCTTGTTTTCATCGTCCATCGGTTATCTGCGTCTCTCTCCGTTCCAAACTCTTTCAATTAATGTTTGATCGATTATTTATGTATGCAGTGATAGTCTAAGCGCGCTATCACCGAAAAAAAGTGAAGGTGAGAGTATGTTTCTTTCCATGAAATATAAAAAACCGGAAAACGAGTATAACTCTTTTTTCTCTTTTCATTCTTTTTTTTTTTGATTTTTTTTCCCAAATTACCATTTCCTCTTTCAACTTTGGATCTCAGTCTGGAAGAAGATGGCTTCCCTTTTTAGATTTTTTGAGAATTTGTGAAATGTTTTTTGCGTGGCCTCCGCCCCCACGGCTTGACGCAAATTGAGGAGCACCGGCAGTTTGAAGTATCTCTAAATACTTGTCTCCTCACACCGTTTTTTGTTACTTGCGATATACAATTCTTAGGACGAACACCATTTTGCGTCAGTGTGTGGATTCTTCAAAAGTCACGTGGTGTGAAGATTAGAACTAGATTTTTCCGAGTGCAAAAACTACTTTTAGAAAAACTGGAAGTCCAATTTTCGTTTCTCAATCCATATTTATGTGTAGTTTCTGGAAACCATTTTTCGCTGGTGGATCTTCCGGCATTCAAAGAGTAGGAACATCCGAGACTATGGTTTTTCTCATTTTCATTAAATATGTCTAACCTCGACTAACACTTTTTAATTAAGTCTCCCTGCTTATTTTGCTTCAGTTACCGTAGACCTGAACGGAAATTAGATAATCTGAAGATTGAGATTCTGTTTACAGCCCATATCAAATACTTTCCGTAATTAACTTCCGGTAACATTTTTACATATTCTTCTCTAATAACAACATAATTTACTAACTCTTTTTATACTCGTATTTCAATTGAGACAGTTTCGGAGATCGAAAACAAAAATCTATCTCTCATTCTCCCTTGTTTCAAGCTCACATTCCGTTTCCTCAAACCACTATAATTTGCAGATGGCAATTCACTTCTGGCACTGAAATGATCCGAGAAGCAGTGCTCCAAAACAACGGCCCCTGATACGAAGAACTCTATCTGTTTCTCACACACTTCTTCCCTTTTTTTGCTACTCTGACTCTGCTACTCTTCCAAATTCATTCCACAAACATTTTCACTTCATTTTCTCTCACAAACTGGAAGTGAATATGTCGATGAAGTTTTTGACGGGTCTACAGGTGAGAATTGCAGAAAAAAGAAGAGAAAAGAGAGCTGCCGTCGAATGGTTTTTATTCTTTTTTTGCTTCTTTTTTTGTTTTGTGTTTTCATTCGAATGTGTATTCAGAAGATGTACTTTTAGAATATTTTGAGACCGACTATATTTGGTGACGCATAAAAAAGATAGCTAGAGTTTTCAATGTGAAATCAACCTTTGATTATCTGAGTTTTCAATTTCAGGACCTTCTCGGCCTGTACGAGACGGGTACCGCCGCTTCATCACCGGCCTCTCCTATTCCTCCAACATCTCCCTCAATGTTCGCAGTTCCTCCTCAGCAGCAATCTCATTCATCAGCAACTTCTGTTCGGAAGAAAGCATGTCAAGATGCAAACAGTTCCCAAGACAGTCCAGAGAATGATGCTCGTATCAGGCAATGTTCACATGCTCGAACTGTTTCATTTCCAGCTGATATTGACCTGATTACTGGATATCATGATGCACCATCTGCTTTGTTTTACACACCCAATAACCATCAGAGAACAATTGATCCAAAAGAAATACTCACTTGTTATCGTGAAGCATGCCATAGAAGGCAGTGTTTACCAAGTGTGGGAGTTGAGAAACAGATAGGATATTTCCACAAGAGTCCTGAAACTCGACAAGAGCTTTTAAGTTTGAAAGGAGAACGTGTTTCTCATGCACAGATGGAGGCTCTTGAAGAGATTTTCAAACGAGTTCAGTTCACTACAATCGACTTTGAGTATACTTTTTTGGATGATGAAGTAAGTTTTCATTTCTTTTATCTTTTTGTTTAACATAATCTTTCCAGAGCGCAATTTCACTTGGAGAAATGATCGAGTACTATGACTCCTGTGTTCGTCTCAATCTTTCATTCAACAAACAAATTGATATGCGTGGATGGACTGCAATGTTCAAATCAATCCGAAACGCCGTCTCCCTTCAGATGCTCAACCTACGGTACACTACTCTAAACGACCGTTCGATCCCTGCTCTTTGTAAATTGGCACGTGCTCAACCATCCGCTTCGTTGACCTGTTTACACTTGGAAAACACTCAAATGTCTGGAAAAAACTTGCTTGTTCTCATTTGTGCGCTCAAGTATAACACATGTCTTCGAGAGCTTTATTTGGGAGACAATGGACTGCAACCAACCGATGGATCTCATATTTATCAGTTGATTACTTCGAATACAAGTTTGCAGTTGTTGGATTTGAGGAATAATAATATTGGGGTACGGCTATTCTGAGTTTTTATGTAAAAAAAATATGTTATTTTCAGGATCCCGGAGTTCGACACATTTGTGATGGCCTCAAGAATCGTGAATCAATCCAAAAAAGTTCATTGTCAGCAATGGTTCTTTGGAATAACAATGTGTCTGGAGCATCGATGGATAGCCTCGCTGAAGCACTGGTTTGTCAAGTTCTTAATTTGATTATAAACTCTTATTCATCAATCTTTCAGACTGAAAACACCAAAATAGAAACTCTGAACATTGGAAACAATAATCTTGGTGTTGAAGGAATTGCAAGATTGAAACCATCATTAGTATCAAATTCACATCTCCATCGACTTGGTCTTCAGAATACAGGAATCAACTGTGAAGGAGCCATCATTCTGGCAGAGTGTATCGCAGATAATACAGCTCTCCTTAGAGTTGATATTCGAGATAATCCGATTGGTAAGAGACTTGCATCTGAACTTCTTTCAACCATTTCTTTCAAGCTTTGGCTGGACTTTTGGCTCTTCATTCTGCAATGAAAATGAACACATCAATTACACTTCTCAACATTGACGCTGCTTGTGTGAAACTGAGTAGTGAAAAAGTAAGTATCCGTAGTAGGTATCACTATCACTAGAGTCTTGAGTTTATCGATGTTTTTGGCACGTCTTCTGCTTTTGATTTATGATTATTTAGTCAATTTCGGTTCATATTATGCACGCTTCCCACCCTTTTAAAACGACTGACAAATTGCTTGTGACGTGGTAATATTCGGTGTTTGCATATCTATAGGTTCGAGAATATCAGGACGAATTCGAACGGTACTTCCGCGAAATTCAAACGTATTGCGATCGAAACAAGGATGACGTTCTCAAGAAGTTGACGGTGACATTTGATGATGAGGAAGGAGGTTCGGAAGCGACGGAGAAGAAGGAAAACGAGTCAGGCAATGAGGATACTGAAAATGAAAATGGAGAAGAAAGTGAGATCATTTTTTAAAATTTGAATACAAGATTTCAATATTTCATTTCCAGAAGCGGATGCTGAGTCTTCTGAAATCAATACATCTACGGATCCAAATGACTCCACAAAAGAAAATGATCAGTCGCGAGGATCTTCAAGAACCGAAAGTAACAACAATGAGAAGCGACCTCTGATGGCGTCCGCATCAACTTCAAAAATATCTCAAAGAGAAAGACATCAACGATTTGTGCGGAGTTCATCTCTAACTTGTGCTGAAACTGTGCATGACATTCATGATAGACTGAAAGAAATGTCTGGTTCTACTCATTCATTGGATGCTGCAATTGCTGCTTCTTCTGGTTCTTCTTCATCTTCTTTATTGACTGCTACATATGGATCAAGTCCAGGACCATTGGATGCATCTAGTAACACTGATTCAATGAAGACAATCAAGAAATCATTCACAGTGACGTCGACTGCTCCAGCGTCTCTTCCTTTAGCAGAATGGGGATCATTACCTGCTCTACCACAGGCCAGTCCCACATCTACGCCTGTTGTACGGAAACTTCGTAGATTCTCTGTGTCACCTTCATCGAGTGTATTTGATGTTGCTACAACATCTACGGCTTCTCCAACTAGTACTCCAATTCATGAGGTCACATCAAATCCAATTCGACCATCGACTCTTGCAATTGGAATCCCAATTTCTGGTAGTGTTCCAGCCGGTCCATCTTCTGCTCCTATGATTTTTGTTGAACATCATAAAGACACCGCCTCTCCTGGATCTGCAAACACAAACAATGCGTGCTCTTCAAAAGAAACAGAACGGAAAACTGCTGAGGAGACTGCTCGTCAGAGGAAAGAAGACGCTGAGATCCGTGAAACTTGTCAAGCAGTTATTAATGATTTATTAAATTATGTCGAATATGAAGAACGGTCTCTAGTGGAACGGAAAGCATCCTTATTGCTTCGAAATGCATTCAGTCGACCTGATCCAGCAGAACTTCTTCGAAACTTACGTCAGATGGAGTCTACGGGATCAGTAACACCAAGAACACCATTAACACCTTCAAGGTCGGATCTCTTAAAACCACAATCAGAAAGTAATTTATACTTTTTTTCAGAGTACTTGAAATCGCCGAAGAGCTTGAAGAAGAATCAGACGATCAAATATGCCAATCAATAGTCCGTTGCCTTGTTCGAGACGTTCTCCAAGCTGAGAAAAACGAACTTCGCTCCACTCTCGATCGTCGTCGGCGTCATAACAGCGTTCGAAACTCACCGGTTTGATACAAAAAGATCTCGATGATTCACACTTCCAATTGTATTTTATTTATGTAAAATTATTTTCATTTTGCTCTCATCAACCCTTTCTTTGCTTTAAATTTATGTCAAGTTTCCGGAAAAATGCAATACGTGATTAAAATTCATTCGGTTATTTTTCAAATCCCTTCTCAGTGTAAATTCAGAAATTGATCCTTTGAAGTTTTGATTGTACTGGAAATTTTTATGTATGGATAATGATTAATTTTTGCGTTTTGCGAGTTGTATTTTGTTTTTTGTTGATAGAGAAACGACACCACGCCGATTATTATTATTGTCCAACATCCCTGCATTTCCTTTCATCCTTCTTCGCCTTCTTCGACCCAATTACCAATTTGTTTTCTTCGTTGTTTTTGTATTATATCTTCTTCTTCTTCAATGATTATTGTCATACTTTAGATATCCCATTAGCTGTTAGTTATTGCCAATTTATTGTTCGTTCCATCGGTATGCAAAGGTGCTCTATTGCGCATTTCCAACCGTGTTTTTCTCTTTAAAACATGAACAAGTATTCACTGTATATAGCCTGAGAATTCTCGAAATTACCTCATATTTTTCTTTCTTCCACTTCCAATTCGTGGACCAATTTCCCTTCATTTCAATTATCTCATCTTCACTTCGTTTTCTCTTTTCTCCCCGTTATATATTATTTTGAGTCGCCCATTTCTTCTTTTCATAAATAAATTTTCAATACTGAATGTTCTACAAGTAATGTTTTCCAACAGGATGGCACACATTGTGAGATGAAGAGAAAAACGGATATTTCAAGAGCTAATCCCTCCTCATAAGACCTCCTTAGAGCTCAATGCCAATACACTATATTTACTTTTTTGTGGCGAGTTCTCGCAGTAGTTATCACTTTTTTTTGAAAAACGAGAGTTGGCTGTGCTCCAAACACAACAGATTCAAATGGTTCCAACTGTTTCAAACACACTCAACTACGAGGTGTCAATTTTCCACTCTATCCCATTCATAGAGGGTTATACAACGGACCATATGGTATCTGACGTATGTTGATCCCTTCCAGAGCCTTCTCTTTGCATTAATGTCCCTTCTTCTAATCCATTCCTACCGCATGTTATTCAAACAAAGAACGGTCCATTCATCCTCCCCATCTTCCAAGGACCTTTTCGTTGTTGACTGTCTACAGTGGGTTGTCCTAATTACCATGCCCTCCCATTGTTCACTTATTTTCTTAGACTTCTTTTTGGTTTTATGGTCCAATAGTATTGATTTTTGCAAAAGGATTAGAGAATGCCATGTTTTTTTTTTCAAAACTGAGCTAAGAACTACAATATCATTTTTGTGAGCAATGTAAGATTTTTCCAATTATTTGTGAATTCCAAATTTGAAAAATACTTCTTCAAGATGGAAAAAATTCGAGCGGTCAATAAAATATCCCCTCTCAAATCCACCTGTCATGAAAAAAGTATCATTTCACCACCACCACTACCTAAAATGTGTCTTATCCAGATCTTCATCTGAATCGGTTCCTCACTTCTCCTCCTTCATCTCATTCGTTAGTTTCTTTCTCGTTTTCTCGTTAAACACACACTTACCTTTTGCGGTAGCGGTGTAGGACACAGTGTACGGAAAGAAGCAAGCTTTGCCTCCTTCCCTTGTTCCAAATATTTGTGATTGTTTTCTCTCCCTCACTCCGTTTTGACCTTTCATTTTGTTGTATTTGAGCGTGCGCACTCCCGCGCTTCATCTCAAAGCTCGCAGCTGTTCCGAGACACTGACAGAACGAGCAAAAAATCGTCTTGAGAGAACCGTATATTCAAATTTTTGCACCTTCTTGTGTGTCTCTTTGTTTGTGAGAGGTGTACGATCCAATGATTCGTGAATTCATGATAAATTGTATTTTCTCATGACAAGCTAGCCTGTTGATCCAGACTTGCCTATTTTTCAGGACTCTTAGGATTAATCGGTATTGCCTTCAGAGAAAAGAAGTAAGCACTAGGGTTGTTTCAGTTATAAGCTCATCTCAGAATCTTAGACAATTGAAACCTATGGTTTATGTTCACTTAATTGGAAATTTTTTAAACGTAGCTACAAAGTTAGCTGTCTTGTTTTCTGTATCCACCGGCGACAATTGAAAAAAGTTCAAAAGTAACCGAAAGATTTCTCTGCGTTTTTTTAAAAATGGCATCAACATAATCTCAAAAAAGAACTTTCCCTTTAGCAATGTTTAATTGCCTTACCAAACAGTATCTATACGAGAATATTTAGGGTTCAGGAAGACTCAGAAACCTCAAAAATAGCCAATAATTTGTACTCACTTCGAATTATTTTTTCTTAAAAGAAAATGCCCTTCCCGTATTCTTCTGATAATTTTCTCGAAAAACTTACTTTTCATCTCTCCCTACCTATTTTATCAATTGAATTCACATAACCACATAACCAGCTTAAACCATGCAAACTATAAACACAAATGACTGTTTTTTGGAGTGTTCCTCTTCTTCATTTTCGCCTTCTTGTCGTTATTTTTCGAGTGCCTTGTTTACTCAAAACATTCTCCGCATTGGATGCTGCTTTTTCCGCATATCGTCATAATTTTCGCGCACAGGCGGCGGTGAACATCAATAATGAGAAAAAAGAAGAGTGTCAGACATACTTGTCGCGGGGCGGGCCGGGCCGGGCCGGGTCGGCTCCATTTTGCCAAAACACCGACCCGGGCCGGGCCGGGTCGACCCGGCGGGCCGGGTCGGCATGGACGGGTCGACCCGGCGGACCGGGTCGGCATGGACGGGCCGGCTGGAGTCGAACAAAATTCTAGAAATCATCGCTTCCAGCATTTCAGTAGACATTAAGTAGTCTTTTTTCGAGAGTGAAAACAGCGTTCAGCGACTTTTATACAGAGAATAAATGTTCTTAGCAAATAGTATTATAATTTTTCACGTTTACCTGGTCCGGTCGCAAAAATGGAAAAAAAATTTTGACCGGGCCGACCCGGGTCGGGTCGGATTACTGATAAATTTTTGACCGGGCCGACCCGGGCCGGGCCGGCCCGGCCCGGCGGGCCGGGGCACCGGGTCGACCCGCCGACCCGCCCCGGGTCGACCCGAGTTTGGACAAGTATGGTGTCAGATGATTGGTGATAAGAACGAAGCATAGTGAAAAGTGAATGAGCCAATTTGATGTGTCATTATTTAATGTTATCTTTCAATGAAAATGAAGAAATTGTGTCTTGATGACCTTTTTTGTAGACTTGTTTCTAGGAACTGTCGAAATGTTTCTGACTCTTGAACTATTTCATTTTTTTTCTTCACTTTGTGTTGATTATATACCTTTTTGAATTTTTAAGTTGATGATTATTTGTTTCTACGCCTATGAATGTCCACAAAAAACTCATCAGAAACCAATTACATTTTCTTTGCTTAATTTTGTCTTTGGTAGATACCGAAGACCCTTGAAATCGTTGTCATAGAAAACTGTTACCTTCTAACTTTAACTGGCTTCCCGATTCTTCTGTGTTCCAGTGTACGAACTATAAGCTTTTCCTTCACCTATTCAACAGAATTCCAGCTGACTATGCCCAATTGTTTTTTCTCCAATCTCATTTCTATTGTCTAGACTGTCAACCGTTCGATGAGCTCTTCTTCTTCTCACTTTTCCACCTACAATCAGATGTATTGTATGACAAAACGTTCGGTTCTCGTCACTTTTTGAGAGCCCTTTCCACTGCTCTTTCATCTTATTTTGGAATTTTTCTGAGCCTGAAAATAGTGTGTGATCTTGAGAGACTCGAAGATATTGGTGTAGAACCGGAAAAGTTGTCTCGCGCACCCGACACAAAAATATCGGGTTGCCCGGGCACTCGTCGTATGTCTCCTTCTCCCTCTCTGACCGTCAAGAATCATTTCCGATTTCCGTCTTCAGGTGTCCAAAATTTAGATATGTTGGCTCTTTTTTCTTGAACTTTTGTCATGTGTTTTGAACTTGTCTGATTAGGTTAAGATACAGTAATCAGGGATTCCATCTGATGTTAACATTTTGAATTCCATATTCGTATAGGAATGTAGTCTAGTACGTTTTCAAAAAGAAGAAAAAATTCACCTCGCAGTTTCTTATCTTTGATATGAGTCACTTCCAGAGACTCATTTTTTAATCAAAGGAATGAAACAATTCGAAATATTCAGTTTTGTAACAAATAGAAGCTAATAATTCAGAAAACTGTTCTAAACAAATTGACTGTATTTGAAAAACCAATGTTAATTTCTGTTGACACCCCGGCTTTACTGTTGTGTTAGGATTCAAATTTTGCCAACACAATTGACAATAGTCTAAAATACCCTAGATTCTTCCTAACACTATCAGCTGACTGAACGAATATGTATTCAATTTCCTATTTTTTCGACTCCCGCTTTTCCGTTTTCCATTCATTTTTTCATTCAATGTGTGAATATCGAATCTCGCTTTGCATTCCATTTTTTTTCAATTTTTCCCCTTTCCCCTCTTCCCCTCCCACTTCACTTCACTCTCGCTCATATACAAATTTTTGTACTGATTCTACTCTATCCATCATATACACTAACAAATTCTCATCGTTCTCTTCCTCCATTTTATCCGTCTGGTTTCGGGGTTTTTTTATCGAATGTTTATAAAAGGAGTGCCTCTAGAAAAGTCGCAACATGACGAATTGGATGAATAATGACGTGGCAAGTGATTTATATATGGAGCGTATCGGGCAAGTTATTTGGTTATTTGGTGACGTGTTCACATTTGAATACGCCTCGGATTCGTAGATTCATTTTTTGGTAACAGTTGGTTGGTTCAGTTCAATTCGATACTTGAAATATACTAGGTCTGTTCGATTTTTCATCGTGTTTTATTTTTTGAGAACACAATAGTTTGGTGAATTTAGCAACAGAATATTGTATTTCTGAATATACGAGATGCCGTTATATTAGAGGTTTTGTTCGGAGAACAGTCTTTGTAGTTGAATTCTGTAGACGGTAGGCCCAGTTCCCAGGGAAAAGTATAGTTTCAACATTCCCGCTCAAACAAAACAATTCTGAAATTTTGAAAAAAGGTCAATGGGACATTAACCTCTCCGAATCCCCATTCATTTCTTGATGATCATGTTGGCACAGGCATGCCAAGGAGTCATGTCTTGTTACATTACACAAATCTTCATTTCTCTCTTCTTTTTTCTCTCCTCATCTCACCGTGTCGTTTCTACCTCTAACTGACGAGACGAGACACAACAATCTTCATTCATTTTCTGCTCCGAAAGAGCCTCAGAGCATCCCCTCTGTCTTTCTCCTTCTCCAGCTTCATTCTCGATGGCGGCGGCGGCGACGGCGGCGGATCCGTTGGGGGCTCAAGAGAGTCGAACGGTTAGAGAGTATACCGATCAGAGAGATAATGATAGAGTAAGAGATAGAGATAGAAAGGAGCGAGATCCGGTGTGAGAGCCTCGCGCCAAAGTTTTTTGCTGCTTTTCCTGTTTCTTGTGCCAATCGCGTTGTGATTATTGTTTTTCATTATTATCATAAGTTTTATGGTTGATTCTTATGAAATTTATGTGAATCATCGGCCAGGTATAAGAGAGATCTTAGGCTGATAGTTTCCAAAGTCTGAGTCAGAATTCTCAAGAAGATATACGGTAGCCAATCTCTCTGTTTCAAAGCTTTCCAGTTCTTACCTAGGAAGCAATATTCGAACTTCTAGAATTGGTTGTTATCTTTCTGTAACATGTCCCCGTTCTAATTACCCGTCGCTTAGAACAAACGATGAAGCTTCAAATTCCTCGTTTCATTTTTTGTCCGCACATTCCATCAGCACTAAATTCTCCCATTTGACCACACGGACTCTAGTTTTATAGCCGAGTTTTGTGAGCTTCTCCCATTCTATCCCTCAAACGAAACGACGTTTACATCTCTATTCCCGAGTAAAAGGGCACTTATGGATTCCTTTTCTTTCGTATTCAACGGATTCAAAACCCCCCGGATTCCTCATCATCCCGCCCGTTGAGGAGACCGTGGAAACCGACCTTCTACCTCCGCCCCCCTACTTCTTATATTCACCACTTATTATGAATACATCATCCTTAGAGATTCGGAAGAAACAGTCAAGTACTCCTCTACTCCACTTTTATACATTTTCATCGTTTTTCCTCTTTTTCCTGGACCGCCCGACTTCTTCTTCTTTTTCTTCGTTTCCTTCTTCTTTCAGATCCTTCTTTTCAAACCAGATGCCTTGTTACTTTTTGCCAAAAGGTGTACATGGGCTTTTCCTCATGCTTGCCGGCTGACGGCGTCGCGCCAAATCCAGTCAGAAACAGTCAATCAAAAGTAATAGCTTTGGTTGCTTATGCGCTAATTCTCCCCCCTTCCGACCGCTGCCAACGTTCTTCTTATCCTTTCCCGCCGTTCAGTTTTGTTTCTATCGTCTCCTTTACAACTTTTTCGATTCCCCCTAATCTTGATTGAAATGCTATAATTATTTCATCTCATCTCTCTCTCTCTCTCTCTTTATCTCAAATTGGAAACACAAATAATTGAAACCAATTGCAGGTGATGGTCGACTACTACCAACAGCCGCCGTCCTACCATCAACCGGGCTACGACTACACGCAGCAGGAGGAGGAATGGGATCGTGAAGGACTTCTTGATCCAGCATGGGAAAAGCAACAGAAGAAGGTGAGAAAAGAAAGAGATGTGTTTTGAATTGAAATTTGGTAGATCTTTGCACTTTTGAGAAAGAGATATCAGGAGGAAGTGTAGTGTAGTTGTGGCTCTTTTCATCAAATGACGCAATATAAAATTGTGGAAACTAGAGTTATCACAGAAAAGTGGGGAATCGGGGACTTGGGAACACAGTTTCAATGATAAAGCCATGCATTGGTACATTTTCTAGTCCAGTTTTTTCTGAACTTTTTCCAGTTTGTAGGTCCCACCTAAAGTGTATTAGAGCTGTGAACAAAAAGGAAGAAACGTATGGTTTTTCATGATTTCCAAAAGTGTCTTTACTTTAAATGAGCTTAGTTTACAATGCAGATCCAAATCTGTTTCATTTTCTTATTCAGCTTTTTACTATCTGATTAGTTTTTCTTCTGAGCAAATAAACTTTTTTGGAACTCTACGATCCGGGCTATGTTTAGGCATTAGCTTCAGAATCAGATGTGAAATTCCATGTGCAAGCAAGAGATCATAAAACAAGCGATTCATCGTTCATTAGGTGTTCTCTTGAACATCATTTTCTATCTTTCTCTCTTCTCTTTTTTACTCCCCCACTCGTTCCACCATTCAACTTGATTTACTCCCGAATATATGTGGTGATAAATGAGGGGATGCTCCCTTCCATCTTCAACCTCACCCTCAAACATCCCATTCTATTTCTCCCTTTTTTCTGAAAGCATGTGTTGATTTCCCGCCTGTTACACCTACTCCTTCCTCTCTTGCTCTATTCTCCCCATTCCCGTTGGCATCGCTATCTGATGTGGTGACAAAAAACCGCGAGAGATAACGATAACAGGTTGGAAAACAGAGGAATGGAAGAAGAGGAAGAAGGGCACCCCTTGCCCCTTGAGTGGTTCATAATAGAGTGGGAGGAGGAGTGTGGGATAAGAAACAAAAAAGAGGGAGCAAGTGACGGTGATGGCAAGTTGTAATTTGAGCTTAGTGAGTCTTTTGAGCTCAAGAGTTAAGGCAACACAAGAATAAAAAACAAAAAGGGATGCCATTGACACCTTTCACTTTGTAACATAGACAACAACAAAAAAGTGCACACGGGGGAAGTGAGAGAAACTTCATTTGTGTAAAGTTCCAACAGATACAGTAAACACAAGAAAATGGCAATAAGTACTGGAGAAATTTGAATCAAACAAGAATACAAGACCAGGGAACCATGAATTGAAAAATCAAGAAAAACATTTTTTCACTGTCTTTTTTCCTTTCATCATCAATTTTTTCCAAGTGCTTGGCTGAAACTAACAACCATTCGGATTTTCAGACATTCACAGCCTGGTGCAATTCTCATCTCCGTAAAGCTGGAACTTCAATTGACACAATTGAGGAAGACTTCAGAAATGGACTCAAACTTATGCTTCTTCTTGAAGTCATCTCAGGAGAGCCACTTCCAAAACCAGATCGCGGAAAGATGCGTTTCCATAAAATCGCCAACGTTAACAAGGCACTCGAGTACATTGAATCCAAAGGAGTCAAGTTGGTTTCCATTGGTGCCGAAGAAATTGTTGACGGTAATGTCAAAATGACTCTTGGACTTATCTGGACCATTATTCTGAGATTCGCTATCCAGGATATTAATGTTGAAGGTGAGGATTTTCGTTTTAAAAATTAATAGCATTTGAGAAATCTTCCAGAACTCTCCGCCCGTGACGGTCTTCTTCTATGGTGTCAACGTAAGACTGCTCCATACAACAACGTGAATGTGCAGAACTTCCACAACTCGTGGAAAGATGGTCTCGCCTTCTGCGCTCTTATTCATCGTCATCGTCCAGACCTTTTGGATTACAGCCAATTGCACAAGGGAGACCCAATTCACAATTTGAATTTGGCTTTCGATATTGCTGAAAAGCATCTTGATATCCCAAGAATGTTGGATGCTGAGGGTGAGCATTCTGATAGAACTCTGAAAATCGATAAACTACCTGAACTACTTTCCTATCTATCTTTATAATTGCGCTTCTCAAAAAAATACAAAAATAGAAAAATCAAAAATCCAGACGTGGCACGTCATCCGGACGAGAAGTCCACGATGACTTATGTCTCCTGCTTCTATCACGCATTCCGTAACATGCGTGAACCTCCACCACCAGCGGTCATCCGCCAACCACCACCACAACGTGTCGTTGTCGCTCCACCTCCAGAGAGAGATTGGAGAAAAGATGTGAGAATCTGAATAAGGAGTGTGGATTTTGATGGAAATATGTGACGTTCCGAACTTGTCTGATGTAAATTCAAAGAGTTCATCTGTCATTGTTCTTGTCCGTTTATATGTTGAAACGCGCGTTTTTGTCTGAAAAAGTTTCAAAACTAATACTAACAGTTTCCATTTTCTGATTAACAATCTCAAATTGAATTTTGAAATTTTCATTGACTCCCTAATGTTTTCCTCTCTAACTTCAGATTTGGCAAACTCACAACCGGACGAGAAAGCCGTGATGACCTATGTTTCATGTTACTACCATTATTTCAGTGGTATGAGAAAGGTTTGTAGTGATTTTTATTTTATTCAATGTAGAGTTTGTGTGACATTCCATTTGTTTCAAAATTTTAGAGATTTATTTTTGTAATGGGTTATTTCAGGCTGAAACTGCTGCCAACCGTATTTGCAGAGTGTTGAAGGTCAACCAGGAGAATGAGAAAATGATGGAGGATTATGAAAATTTGGCTTCTGATGTAAGATATTTGGTTTCAAAAAACTGTCTTCATCTAACTTATTTTTAGCTTCTTGCCTGGATCAACCGTTGGATGCCATGGCTCGCCAACCGTTCCACTGATGACACTCTTCAACAAGCCCAGCAGAAGCTTGAGGACTACCGTAATTACCGTCGACGTGAGAAACCACCACGTATTGAGGATAAGGGACGTCTTGAGACTCTTTTCAATACTCTTCAAACTCGTCTTCGTTTGTCGAATCGTCCAGCATTCATGCCACGTGACGGACATCTGATCAAGGATATCAATGCCGCTTGGGCTGGTCTTGAAGATTCCGAAAAAGGATTCGAAGAGTGGCTTCTCTCCGAAATCATGCGTCTTGAACGTTTGGAGCATTTGGCCGAGAAGTTCCGTCGTAAGTGTGCTCTTCATGAAGAATGGGCTCATGGAAAAGAAGATGCTCTCCGTAGCAGTGACTGGAGAAGCTGTGGACTGTACAAGATCAAGGCTCTTCGCAAAAGGCATGAAGCTTTTGAGAGTGATCTCGGAGCCCATCAAGATCGCGTTGAGCAAATCGCAGCAATCGCTAGAGAGCTCAACAACCTCCGTTATCCAGATATCGGACCAATCAATGCTCGTTGTCAAGCCATCTGTGGACAATGGGATCGTCTTGGACAGCTCTCATCGAAGAGACGTGAGACTCTTGAAGACGCTGAACGCATCGCTGAACGCCTTGATTCTCTTTATTTGGACTTTGCTAAACGTGCTGCTCCATTCAACAACTGGCTTGATGGAGCTCGTGAAGACCTTGCTGATTTGGTGATTGTTCATGAAATGAGGGAAATCGAAGAGCTCGTCAGTGCTCATGATCAATTCAAATCTACTTTGGGAGATGCTGACCGTGAATTCTCAAGCATCAATCAAATCGAACATGAAGTTGAACATCTTGTCACTTCTCACGGACTTGACCGTGAACTTCTCCGTAATCCATACACTGATTTGTCTGCAACTGATATCCGCAGAAAATGGGGAGAGGTCCAGAACTCTGTTCCAAGAAGAGATTCACAACTTCAAGCCGAGTTGAAGAGACAACAAAGTGAGTTTTTTGTAAGACATTCAACAGAGTCGAGATACCAAGTTTCATTTCATAACATTGAATTTCAGACAACGAACGTCTTCGTACCATCTTCGCAGAGAAGGCCAACCAAGTTGGACCATGGCTTGAGCGTGAACTCGAACAAGTTCTTGCTATTGGTCTCGGAGGTCGTGGACGTCTTGAAGATGCTATTCAACAACTTCGTTCTATTCAACGCAACGTTCTTGGATACAGACCAAATCTTGATGAACTCGAAAGAATTCATCAAGAAATGCAAGAGAACTTTGTCTTCGAGAACCGCAAATCTCGTTATTCGATGGAATCACTGCGTGTCGGATGGGAGACTCTTCTTACTAGCATTAATAAGACAATTAACGAGTTTGAGAATCAAGTATTGCTTCGTGACAGTAAGGGAATCAGTGAAGAACAGATTGCCGAGTTCCGTTCATCATTCAGTCACTTTGATAAGGAACGCGCTGGATTGGACCCCGAACAACTCAGGTGAGTCATTGCATTGATCACTTTTGTTTGGAAACCAACTTCTGACGTTGAGTAGCTTTTTTTCCTTTTTTGACGACATAGATCACTTTACCTCTTCCTACTGTGTATTTCACATGTTACTAGTACATTCGTTGTACCGGAAATTGAGTATTTTATCGTTAATTACAATTGTTTTTCATTTTATCAGTTTTCAGAGCTTGCCTCATTTCCGTTGGCTACACTATCAGACCAGGACGTGAAGGAGATGCGGATCTTCATCGTGTTTTGGCTCATGTTGATCCAAACCGCATGGGACGTGTACCATTTGAAGCCTTCCTTGATTTCATGACCAAAGAAAACTCTGACCAAGACACTGTAGAACAAATGATTGACTCCTTCAGAATACTTGCATCCGGAAAGGTACAAACTTAGATGAACTGAAGAGCTTAAGAACAATATGACAATGATTTTCAGACATTCATCACCGCTGACGAGCTGGAACGTGAATTGCCACGTGATCAAGCTGCATACTGTATGGCTCGAATGGCACCATCAAGAGAACCAGGAGCACCACCACGATCATTTGATTATGTGACATTCAGTCGCAGTCTTTACTCACAATAATTCTATGAACCATTTTTATCCCTAATTTTCTTTCTAACCCATACATATTCTCAAAATTGTCTTGTCCTTCATGTCTTCTTCTTTCATTTGTTAACAACATCCCCCTTCTCTCGGTAAATACAGTAATCTTTTTTGTCTTTTTTTTTTAATTTTTAGTGTATATATTCTCCTTCTTTTTCGTGTTTTTCTTTCTCTCCCGCAAATTTCTTTTCAAGAACTTTAAAGTTATTCAAGGAATCGGTGACACAATTACCGGACACAAAAACTCCAAACATACTTCTATACGAACCCTCTTGCATATTTGTTCTTCTTCTTCTACGAGATAGATTTTTACTAGTTCTTTCTTTTTCTCTTAATTTCAATGTTTTGTGCTAATAAATTATAAATCATACAAACTTTTCAAGAATTTTCAACAGATTATTTAATAATGAATATGAGGCACAGAGAAAAAACAGAAGACGGTTTAGCTTCTTTATTGTGGAAATTGAACAAAAATTTCAAAAATGGAATCCTGGGAATCACTTCTGTTGATTATCAACTTCTGACTTTCAGAAGACTTTCTTACTGTTTAAAAGATTCAGTTTCACAGATTTATGTTTTGATTGCGTTGCTCATTTTTGAGCATTACTCACAGTTGTTGTGTTCTGTCCAAAAGTTTCGTAGTTTCTGAGCGTAAATCAATTTCGTTGTTCTGTTCTGACATTGAAAATTTCCTGTCAGATGATCCCAGGCTTTCTCAGAAACGCCTACGAACACATGCTTACGTAAAAACTCCCTTACCCGTCACGTTTTCAATGATAATCAGAACACTGTAAAGTTCCTGCTCACAGCTAATTTCCGGTACATCAGAAGAGTTGTCAGACAAAGAAAGCCACGCCCACTTTAAGTAGTCTGGGAATCTTACCAGTCATTCTGAATCTTCGAAGAGCCTACGAAGATGGATAACATCTTGAGGTATGGCTCCGTAGAAGCAATACCTTTGTACAACTGCAGGTATGTTTTTTTTTATTGTTTCAAAATCTTAATCACGTTTCCACAACTCTCATTTTTAGTGGACACACTTCTCAGGAATGGTCTGAATTGAAAGGAGTGAAATGGCCGATTTTAGGAGCTTGTCAAGCAGCCTATGGTATCACTATAGATGTAAGTTAATACTTTGAACAAGAATCTAAAAACGAGAAAATTCTAGATTCTCTACCTTCCAATTCTCTCCATCATATTCGAGAAAGAAAACTTCAAAATGTCATGTTTCAAAATCATGTATCTGCTCGGAATCATTGATTTTCTCATCACGTATGTCAACTCAATTCTGACCGGATGGTTGGCGATGAAGGGTGCAGTTTACTGTACTCATCCAAACATCATCTACATATCTGGAATGGTTGTCTGTGCTCTCTGGTGTAGTTCCTGTATGACTGCTCTTCTGCTCGTGGCAAACCGTCTGTTGGGAATGACCAAACCGTCTTTGGCAGTCAAACTTTTTGATGGGTTAGTTCTTTTCTTGTAGATTACGTCTACTTATCTTCTTCAATTCCAGACGAAAGACCTACATCGCTCTTATGTTCCCAATCCTCTATTTCATCTACTTCTTGTTCACAGCTCCTTTGATCTTCAACTCAAAATACCTCGCTTGGTTTTATACTCCGATGATCTTCGATGACGATGCAACTGAATATTTCAATCATTCTCATACAGTCAACAACTTCTTGATCGTGACATTGACTTGCATTGTCTACACTCCGTTCCGTTGGGTCATCGGAACAAATCTGAAAAATGTGAAGAATGCCAGCACTTCTCAATTACAGAATACGGTAGATTCCTACTGAGAAATGTTTATTGGATCCCATATCATAAAATTCCAGAAACGACAAGTCTTCCTTCAATCCACGTTGATCTGCGCTGCAAATCAGGTCTGCGCAACAATCTACGTTGTGATGAACGTGACGGAAGTACCCAACTGGATCATAATCTTTGCTCACTTCACATGGGAATTCATTCACGGTGCTCCAGTGTTCATATATCTTGCTTTGAACCGAATGATTCGGGAGAGGTTCCTTGAAAAAATGAACATGATGAACAGAGGAACGTTCCGTGAGACTACATCAATGATGCCAATCAACAGAAGTTCTGGATCTGCTCCAGTTGTCATCGTTAATTGATTTTTGTATCGTTTCTGTGTTTTTTTT
>GL380419.1:33173-52376 GCA_000143925.2 Caenorhabditis brenneri
AAAGAAATGGTCAATTTAAAATTATAGGATTATTCCGATCGACTTCATACAACTGTCACATCGAATCTACTTGTAGCTATGGCTGGAGTGACGGGTTGGAAGACATGGTCAGGATCATCTCCCATTGAATGTGCTATTCCGGCTATGTTTTCAGATAGTGTGGCTGCGGTTAGTATTCTCTTGGAGTTATGATTACAGTTTCAAATTTTAATGCTATGAATCCTCAAAGATTTTTGACGATTTTTCCAATTTTTGTTATTCTATTCATACGGTCATACCCTATCAATTGCTTAAAGGTTTTCCTTTTGTAAACATTCAAAATGTCTTTAACGACCTCCCTAACGTTTAATGCGCCTTTGAAGCGCCGGTTAGTTCGTTCTGTTATTTAGAAGTACGTTTTATATTTTTGAATTACACTTTCCTTTAGAGATTTTGAAGTATTCCATCCATTCACTTTGATACAGCCTCATCAAAGCTCTCTGGTTTCAATGGGTTTCGGTATGTACCGTAATCCATGTCTTTGTTGAACCTTACTGTTTTGCCTGGTCATCAAATTTGAAACATTTCATGCAATAAGGTGTTATTTTGGTCATTTTCTCATGTCTTCTCTCGGTTTTTCTTTCAAACAGTCCTACATAAATCAACCAGTTCGTAATGATATTTCTTCTTCTCTCCCTCAAAATAAAAATAATTCGAGACGCAGACATGAAACACAAATTGAAAACAGTCATACTTTTTCTTTTTCTTTCTCTTCAATGCCCGCCAAATGGTAACCTTTTGCATTGTTCCTACTGGGTTGAAACATAGAAGAGAGACTGAGAAATGGAGAGATATTGGCACTCTGCCCGCACAGTTCAAATTTATTTCCTCTCGTTTTTTTTTGTGCTAACATGTGGCTCTTCGCTTTAGATCAGAATTTAATGAGCTGTTCATCTGTCTGGGTCTCTTCTCCAATCCTTTATCTTTTTCATTTTGTTTCTCTGTCTAATTCTCTCGAATATCTCTCTCATCATATCCTCTCGTTGACAAGAAGATTGTTTGCAAATCATCACTTTCCCATATACTCTTCAATGTTTGTTTCGCTTCTCCAAAATGGTCTCCACTTCCAAAACATTTATATATGAGAATGGAAAAATGAAAGGAAATAGAGAACCACCCACATTCTATTGTAGATTCTTGATGGCTCGTGCCTTCATTGTTGAATTCAATTTTTCGTTTTTTGTGATCTACCGTAATGATCTATAATCATCGAAAAACGGTTGTGATCTCTTTTGCACTTTTTGAGGTTATTGGTCGTTTACCTGAATTTATAAGAAATCGGCAATTTCATTTCGAACGGAAAACATTTACGTTTTTCCAGTATAAAAAAGAACTCTGAAGTACTGAATGTCAGAATTTAGTGTGTATTTCCGCAATCAAGTAGTGTATTTTTGTTTATAATTTACAAAAAATATCATGTGCTCTGTTCTGATTTTTGGCTTTCTCCAGAAAATTAAACCTGGTTGAAAGCAATCCTCATTGTCTGAATATGGTTTTGGAACGCTGTCTCAGACCCTATTATGAATTTTGATCTACTATTCGTCTACTGTATTCCAAAACTCTGACTCCAAATGTTTTTCTTTCCATTTCGTGTTGTTTCTTTTCTTCCAAAGGTTATTTTCCCCTCCGGCGTTATTTTTCCCTGGTCACATTGTTTAAACCATTAGCCGGAAACTCAAAGCTGTTGGTCACTTTTAGAAAACAACCATGTTTTTCGAATTATGAATAGCATTTAACCTGCAGATCAAACTCCATGAGAGGTTTTTAATAGTTTTTTTTTTCAGTAAAAGTTTTTGAGCTCTAGGATATTCGTGCTCCTTCCATTTTCCGTTATTTCTACTTCTCACTTTCCTTAATTCGTCCCTCCATTAACAGTTCTACTAGTTTTTCAGTCATCATGGTGATGATCGAAGCATTCCTCGGAATGGCGAAATATCTTTCGCCACGAGAGGATGACGATTGGTCGGATCGACTGAATTATTTGATCACTCCGAATCTTTTACTCGCATTTTCCGTGTTGATTTCATTCAAACAGTTCGGAGGAAGACCCATTGAGTGCATGTTTCCGAATAAGTTTCCTGGCAGTTGGGAGCAGGTACATTAGGGAATCCTGAATAAATACATGGAACAAAAAACAAAATAATTCCAGTCTTTATAATTACTTTGATTTCAGTACGCCGAAAACTACTGCTGGTCTCAGGATACATATTTCGTTGAGCCAACTCAAGATGTTTCCCTAGTAAAGCAAGAAGAAAGGTACGCTTCATTTTGAAATTCACTGGAGATATTACTCTTTTTTTTTTCAGATACACACCAGATCGTCAACTCTCGTATTATCAATGGGTTCCTTCTTTCTCCTCCTTCAAGCTGCCTTCTTCAGAGCACCTAGTTATCTTTGGAAGTATTTTTCGAATCATTCAGGTTTTTATTGGGGTTCTTTCATTCCCTCTAGTTGTTTCTCTACAGGAATTCGAATTCATGAAGTTGTCGAAAAGGCGAAAGACAATGCAAATGTAGAGGAAGAAGTTCGAGAGAAGAATATTGGGATTCTGAAACGACACTTGTCAAGTGCTCTCCGATTTCAGGCGAATATGGAGTCAAAACGTGTACAAGTACACAAAACTGTTACATTTCTTAACTTTCAATACTCATCTGGCTTCATCTCGTGGATATATCTCTTCACAAAGTCTCTCTACTTCATCAATGTCTTTGCCCAGCTGTATTTCATGAACTAGTGAGTTTTTTTTTTATTGGAAAAGAAAAAAAACATATGCGTTCGGGGGGAATCGAACCCCCGTCGAATGCTTGGAAGGCATCCATGCTGACCATTACACCACGAACGCGGTGAATATTCTGCGTTTCGTGTGTGTAGAATCTTCCGTGGTTTTTCCTGGCTGTGAGGAAGAGACACAGACAACCACCGCTAGGAAGTGGTGTGTAAAAGTGTGTCATGTCTTTTGCAACTACTACATGTTTGTTGTAAATGATGCAGATTTCTCAAATATTTCAGTTTCTTGGGAACTAATCGATATCAGTGGTATGGATTTGGAGTTGTCCGTGATATTGTGAGTGGAACACCGTGGGAAAGAAGTGGATACTTTCCAAGAGCAGCTGTATGCGATTTCGAGGTGAAGACTCTCTTAGAGATTCACTCAGAGTAATGAAAACAGTTATAGGTTCGTCAAGTGGCCAATATTCAACGATATTCCGTGCAGTGCGTACTTGTCATCAATATTTTCAATGAGAAAATCTTTGTATTGCTTTGGTTTTGGTAAGTCATGGAATCTTTCTAGAAAAACATTTAGCCTACACGAAGAATCCCACGAGAAATTTATTGAAAAATGGATAGTCGAAACCTTGTAGTCATTTCCTTAGTACTAACTCGGTAAAAACACGCTGCAGGCGCGCAGCATCTATAGCCTGAGCATCAGGCGCGCATCATGTAGGAAGCAGGACCTCAGCATTCATTGAGCAGAGCCGTCAGAAACACAGTTCAGCAGCACTGACGCAACAAGTTCACTAATTGAAAGCGACAGAAGCAATAGTACAGCATGCAAGCAGCATCATGGTAATATTGTCCTCTCACGCTACAGTAACGCAACAGAGCAACCGCAATGTGGCAACATGTGAGCAACATCTTCAAGGAATTCATGCGACGACGCTCCGCTATCTCGCAGATGCTTGTAATTTAACACACAAGCGAAGTTTTTATTCTAAGAGACGGGGGTTCCTAAATTCCTTTTGTTTTTCGATTTTTCGCATAATAATTGAATGACGGTCGATTAAAAAAATCAAGAAAAGAGTATTATTTGATAAGCGAACTTATTTTCGCCAAAAAATTCAGGCGAAAACTGTTCTGAATGCAATTTTCATTTATTTTTCGGAATGACGCTAATAATTAGATTTTCAGAGGAATTTTAAAGGTAAGTTCTAAGTTTTCGTCATTCTGAAAAGTATTTTATTCGATTCAATGATTTGCATAAGATTCCCAGAAAATTGGAAAAAAGACTGTTTCCTGCGAAGACAATTTTGATTCATTTGATTCACTTTCGGAACGAACTCTAATTTTATTTTCAGATGGATTTGGAAGGTAATTTGTAGGTTGTATTCGTTCTGAAATTGAAATATGTGAATTAAAATAAAAAACTTTTCGAATGTCATGAAAAACCGTTGCCTTTTCGAAGCTCTGCACCAGTTTTCGACAAACGTGAAAAAATACCGTCATTCTTATTCTTATGCGTTTTTTCGAACAATAAAGGAAAATAGAAAAAAACGAATAAGAAAGATAATACGATGATAGAAGGAATTGAACAATATCACATGAAAACACAAGTTAGGGTTTACTAGTTTTAATGAATAAGCCTCCAAAGCCCGGAAAATCGCAACACAAGCGCAACAACTATTCATCGCTCCCGCTACAGTAACGCAGCATTAAAGCAGCAGGCGAGGGGTCTACGCGAGCCTGCAGCGTAAGTGCTGCGCGCCTGCAGCGTGTTTTTACCGAGAAAGGAGAGAAACTTCTTAAGCTCCGCCCCTTTCGTACATAAAAGATAGCGGCCGGCGGAACCCGCGAAGTGTCGGCTGCGCGTTTACAACTACCCGCCGCCGCACTCTCTCTCCATTGCTTCTGTGATCGACAACAAACCCAGCTCTCTGAATGATTGTGAGGTTAAGAAAACAGCTGAGAAGCGCTGAATAATAAATTTTTGAAAATGAGATCTTTGAAATGATCATGAGAAAAAGAGGAATAGTTTTGTAAAAAGAGAAACTTCAGGTATCTGATCCTTCTATTCGCATCAACTGTTTCTTTCATTCAATGGTTCATTGTTCTCGTCTTCCCATGCTTCTCTAAATGGTTCATCAAGCAACATTTGGCACTCAGCACACTCCAGAACTTCCGCCATCAAAATAGTAGAAGAGAAGATGCCGACGTATCGAGATTCGTGACACAATATCTTCATAAAGATGGTGTTTTCGTGCTTCGAATGGTCTCTTCACATGCTGGAATCATTTTCGCTACTGATTTGGTCCAGGCTCTCTACGAAGCCTATGATTTCCAAGATAAGCACGTGAGTTTAGATCTTCAAAATTCGAAAATATTGACTGTCCCAGTTTAGAAAGCACTTCAAGGAAGTCCAGTGAGTGATGATCTTCAAACTATTAGCACTGGAGCTGGATCTTCTATTCGACATAGAAAAAATAAAAAAGGAAGCAGAATTGAGTACAAGGTTAATGTCTGAATATTCTTTCCTGCAATATTGTAATATATACTATTAATTTTCAGCCAGGAACTCCATTCACAACCAGTCTGATGCCAGAAAAAGAGGATGTTGAATCGAGCTCAACATCATCGGATGAGGGTCAGAAACGTGTCAGCAATGGAATTACCAACATTTGATCGATGAATTTCGACCATCTCTCAACGGGTCTAGAAAAAGCTCTTCTCAAAACTAAGATACTAATATTGAATTTCACTTTGTTCTTCTTCTGTTGTTCACTTCCCTAATAAATTTGAAATTACTTCTTGAAAGTTATAAACTTTTTTTAGCAAATAAAAAAAACGAGAATTGAAACAATCAACGAAGAAAAACAAAAAAAATCTACCTATACTCTAGCCAGGAATGGCTAAAAAAGTGGAATTTACATTCAGAAAAACAAAAAAAGTAGAGTTAAATGCGACGGATCTTTCGAGGCCGAGGTCCAAGTTCACAGAGTGGGGTGTGATCTGTGATGCTGACAACACGTACTCCAGCAACAGTTAGTCCTTTCACACAAGTCATACGTCCTGGTCCAAGACCTTTGACTTGTACTCGAACAGTTCGGATTCCTCTTCTGACAAGTCTCTGTCCAGCGGCCACTCCCGTAGTTTGTCCAGCAATCGTCGTCTTCTTACGTGCATTTTTGAAACCTTCCAAACGACACGATGTAGCTGTGATCACTTCGTTCTTTAAGACTTCAATTTTTAATCTCATTCACTAAATAAACATACTTTATTATCCATCACTGTAACCAATGTGTTATTTTTGCTGGCACGAATATAAACTAATGGTAACTCGTTATACGCCACGCCGTCGAACTGTTGTTTCAGAGTTTCAGCTGTTGGTAAACGGGCTTCAAGAGAGGAAGTATTGACTGCTGTCTGTGTTCCAGCTCCAGTTGTTCCTTCCATTGTTTCGATCTGTCCTGTACCAAGACGAGTTCCCTGTCTGTGAGCATCACGAATACTGTCCGCAGCACGGACTGACACGCGAATCGCTCTCTGTTGTTGGACGGCAACAGGTTGACTTGCTGTCTGGAGACAGAGTCGACCTAAGTCACTCACCAGGCGGCGGAACGACATCTAAACAATCAGTTTTCATGATAAAGCAACCAGAGCAAGATAGTTGAGAAAGAAATAGAAAAGGTTTCGAACCTCAGGAAAATATAAAATAACTATCAGTAAAGATTCTCCATTTTATTGTTTGAAAAGATATTATTCAGATGACGCCCGAAAACAATGAATTTCATAGATTACAGTTATATTAAAGACGAATTCAATTCCAGATGCTCGCATTAAACGGCATAACTGTTGCGGCTGCTACCATCAGCTCTTCGTCATCACTTATTTCATCTTCAATCGGTTGCAAGGAAATTTCTCCACTGCCACGATTCAAGTAGTCTTCACTTTTCTCTAATCCTTTTCCTGGTCTGTAGAGGTATTTGGCTCGATTGGGGAACACCGTCACTGATCCGGATGCTGGGTTGTGTTCTTTCTCCATTGCTGACTGATGAAGCGCTTGGAACCGAACCAACAGTGATTTCAAGTTGTTAGGAGATGTTTGTTCTGCTCGCTTCTGGAATAATTGAACTTCATTTTTCTGTCGAAACAAATTGACCAATACTATGCTGTTGAGATAAGAATTGAAGATTAGGAAATACTTACCAAAACAGTATGCTTGAACGCCTCAATTTCTTCCAATATTTCTTCTAACGTATTTGCTTTGTTTGCTTCGATATATCGCTCAACGACTAAAATGAAATTAGTTATAATAATAGCCAACGATTTACTCTCACCATTCGACGATCTTGATTCATTGAGATCATCATGATCTTGTCGAAGATGTTGGTGTTGATGTCGATGATGCTGATGCTGAAGCTGGTGATGATGTATATCTATTTCCTCATCTTCGTCTCCATCGACTATTACTATTTGTTCTTGGCTCGGTGCTGAAAAAAATCTAGGTCATAAATTTCTTCATTTTTTATGTTACATTGCATCACTACATGTTCCTTTTCCTCACTGATTATTTGGTCATTTGAATCCACTGTAGTTACTATCACTTCATTTTCAACTTCTACGCTGACATCTCCATCTTCTCTGTAATTTTTTTGCAAAAATGATTGACACGTAAAAATGACAACATACAGTTTCAACATTTCTGGATGGTCCCGATAACTCTGTGATACTACAACATTTTGAACTTCTTCTTCCTCTCCAACTACTAATTGATCCTCTGGTATGTAAGCTTCATCGATTGGATACCTTTCATCTCCCATCTCCATGAACATTTCTGGTTCGTAATCATCTTGAATTGCTGATTGTTGCACTCCTCCAGGAGGCAAATCATAGGCGACAAGAACTCCATCTTCGCGACGACATTTTGCGACAAAAACTCTGGGCCTTGGCCAACCTTCTTGACGTGCAATATCGGTAGTTGTTAGTTTTCGGGGTTCATTGAATGAATGTGGTAAGTCAGATTCCGGCCATTCGATACCAACTTTTTCCAGTAATTCTTCTTCCCATAACTCCATAGCTCGCGGGATACCGTCAAGTTTCCATTTCTTTGTACAAGATACATGTATACTTTTGAGCTCCTCGGCGTCTACATAGCAGATGCGTTGGGCATATATATTTGTAGATGCTAAATTCAAGAAATGGTGACGTAAATATCCGATGATTTCCATGGGAGAGCACATTTCTATCTGCTTTTGAGCAATGATATATTTGATGACGTTGGGAAGGCGCATTCGCGCATCGTGTCCATAGTGATCACCACAGAATTCGGCAGTAACGTGGCTGCAAAACTTTTTACAATAATTCTGTGTGATTAGAATACAATGAGGATAAAATATGTTCAGGAAGAATTCGGGAGCTATGCTAATTGTAAAAACTAACCCATCGTCATGTTCTGTTGCATGGATATATGCAGTACAAGTAAATCCTAAACGAAACGGCCCAGTTCTTTCCGGCCCAGGTAGATGAGCTTTCTCTTGTCCTGTATTTCCACTTCGATTACATGCTAAGAAGATTCCTTTTCCACGCCCGCGACGTTTCGAGCCTGATTTATGTCGGAAATGGGCACCTCCTTCCGACTCGAGCCAATATTTGAAGCGCTGTAAGAATATTCGGTAAAAAATGCATCAGGATACAAAAATGCGTACATCAAAAGTTTGTCGGTCTGGAAACTCAATATTGTTAATTTCTGGATGCACATCGTGCTCGATTCTCAAGTGAGCATGGAAGTCAGAACGAACAACGAATTCGGCACAGCATGCTCCGCAGCAATAAAACCTTTTCTTCAACTCTGCTTGTGTAGCAGTGGAGTCGTTTCGCCGACCACATCCATTGTTTTTGTGGTAGTCGATAGTTCGCGAAGCTATAAGCTTTTGGCAACCATATGGGCAGAGGTATCGTGGCGGTGGTTGCTGTAAGAAAACAGTTCCGAAGACTTCACCGGGAAAAAAAATCAAGAATGCATCGTGCCAGGGTTGCAAGTCAGTAAAAAAGTGTGCCAGCGTTGCATAAAGGGGCGTGACACTGCGCACCCAGCAGTTCCTAGCAGAGTTGGGAAACTCATCAATGAAATGATTAAAATAAGTGATTTTCCTTATTTTTTTACGAATAGAATGCTTATTTTTTGATTTTGCGTTAATTATTGCATTAGAAATTTATTTCTCTTACTTTTTGGAGCTCCATATAATGATCCACATTCATGTCATCTTCGAGGTGGTGGTCATCTAGGTCGTCTGTCATTCTGGAATTGTTCAGCTGAATTTAAGCACAGATATAAAGTTTTTTTGCGTTGTTTCAAAGATAAATCGATTCAATACAAAAAATTTTCGACGAAGGTCAACTAGAGCAAAGAGTGTTATTGACACAAAAAACGTGCACGCGGAGTGCGCAAGCGAAAAATCGATGGATTTGTGCATGTTGCATGGAAGAAGAGCTCATCCACATCGATTGTCTCGTGATTGTTTCTCTCTTCATGTGTGGTTTAAGTTTCACGTATTCTTCATATTGATCCTCTTCATTCTCTTCTATATTCGGAAATGTATTCATTTATTTTTATCGCGATTTAGACCCGCTCCGTCTATTTACCAGCTTTATACCGAACACTTTGTTTTTTCCAGAAGTACGTCACAGAACAACGAGTCTTCTGAAACGTGAAAGCTCAAAACCATGGCTTTCAGGCCAAGCTACGGAATGCATTCTTATCCCCGTGAGTTCTTATTGCCTCAAGGCACATGCATTACTAATAAGTCTTACTCTTACATCAAAACATTTCTTTCGTTCAGACTATCCGCCACAACAACAGCAAATAGTGTTTGGTCAGATGAGAATGCCAGGACAGCATGTAAGTTTCAAAACGATGGTGATACTGGATTAATTTGGATTTCAGACTTTGTCACAACAATCAAGCAAATCAGAGGTTGCACCAGCTGTTTATGTTGGAAACATTTCCGAAAAATGTAGTGATGAGTTCATACAAAAAATATTGAACGTAAGTGCAGCTTGAAGTAACTGAAACGCATTACTGACTATTTAGGAGTGCGGAGAAGTAGCGAGTTGGAAACGAATCAAGGGCGGCAACGGAAAATTCCCGTGCTTTGGATTCTGCACGTTTACTGATCTTGAAGGAACTCTGCGTGCTTTACGTATTCTTCATGAGTTCCACCTTGGAGATAAAAAATTGACTGTCAAGGTTCGCCATTTGTTTGAGCATTGTTCGTACTTAAACTAGTTTTACATTTTCAGGCAGAGGAGAAAACTCGAGACGAATTGAGAAAGAACGCGATCGAAAACCGTAAAAAGCAAGGTAAGACATTGCTTTTTTGCATAATTTTCAGTCCAATCAATATAAATTTCTCGTTTGAAGCATTCTTTGCATCATCGGTTAGGTAACACTTTGTATTTTTCCGCATGCCTCCACCTTATATTTATCGTAACATTTCACATTGCTTGTCTAACTGCTCGTTTTGCACTGTTTTCGTTCATTTGTTTGATGATTTTTCAAATCTTCTTCTCTACTTTTTTGTGTTTTTCTTTTCGAAATTAATGTCTAGCAGAAGTGTCCTATCAAGTCAAATACCATCTAACAAATCTAATTCGGGACAGAAACCAATTAGTGATTTTCAGGGAAACAAGAGCTCAAACTCAAACCAGACGAGCTCCCTGCCGACGAAGACGATTTGAAGAAAGATGAAGATATCCGACTAAAGATACTTCATTGGATGGAGACAGATCATAAGGAATTGTTCTCGTTCACTGAAGGTAATTAACTGCAATGCTGATCGAATTTTAATATGATGGGATTTGTTTCAGATGGAGAAATTTCAGATGAAGCAAAAAAAGCTCGCGCTCATGAAGGAAAATCCGACAGGCACGCCTCGTCAAGCTCATCTGGGAATCATAAGAAGGTGAGTTATGATTTCGAAAGAAAAACATCTGGTGAGCCGTTCCCGCTTCCCGTCGGTATGAGAGGTGATTGTTAGGGTTGAATTTTGATGAAAAAGAAATTTTATGATTATTTCGAATATTCTATCTAGGAACCTGTATAAGCAGTCGAGTATCGGAACGCAACACGTAAGTTTGACCGCATTTTATTATCTTTTTACATATCAAACTGAGTACAAAATCTGTGTAAAAAAACCATCGCAAAATTATATAGCATAATGACCACGGTGAACAACATGTTTAAGAAAAATTATATGCAAGAATCCTATGTTCTAACCAATGCACTGTTTTCACAATTATCATTGCGGGATAAAATCTGCTGTCATTTCAAATTTTTTGTTTCGAACCTTACAATTCACCTATGAAATGCATGTGTGTGAGTGCAGACTAATGTGATTCTGAATCGGCTTTTGCACGCACTTCTCCTCTTCTTTCTCTCTCTCTCCACTTCTATTTTACCAGTTTTCTATCTTTCCAACACTCTATATCTTTGTACTTTTCTCGCCTTTTCTAAGTTTTTCTCCTGATTTCGGCGTTTAATCCAATTGCTCTGATGTGTTCTTCAAAAAAAAACTTGAAAATGGTTTCTTTATTCGAAGGTACCAAAAAAGTTCCAGATATTCTTCTCCTCTCCTCCTCTTGCCCATCAAATGATTTCGGTGGTATGTTGTAGAGTGAATGAGTGTTTCTGTTTTTGCTGTGTGACCCCTTTTAGTCGCGGCTCGAGGAGCCATATAAATTGCCCCGTCGAGCCTCTCATTGGGGAATTGCACCCTTCCCCTCTCACTATTCTTATTTCTATTGTCCCCCCAGTATTCTCGTTTTTATTAGTCTTTTCCGAAAATTACTGCCAATTTTGTAGGAAAAATGTCAGAGGCGAGCACTTCTTCATCGGTAAGAGATGTTTTATTTTCGTTAAAGTTTCTAAATTTTTGTTTTTTTTTTCGTCAGCTTCTTTTCTTTTAGCTAATGTTTAGGTTTTGTTTGAATAGAATAATCAAGAACGGTTTCTTGTTGTTGTTTAGAGTGCTTTCTACCTGCATTAACCCACTGCTTCAAGCATACAAGCCGCTTCCTGTCTAACATTTTGGCGTGTCTTTTCTCTCATAATTTCGTACCTCTACCCCACAATGTACACTCCACGCTATTACTCATTCTCAGATCATAATCACTTTGTATTTGTCCTGTATTGTATACCAAAATCGAATTTGCAGAAAGAGTGAACTACTGGAAATCCATTAGTTTTTGCCCAATTCCGAGTCGTAAGTCATTCACCCCCTACACAGAGCCTCCCCTGTAAGAATTATTTGAACCCGATTTTCTTTTTGGTTCTTGTTTTTTACGAATTGCATGCCCTCTAAGTCACCTTTTGTGTTTGGAAAATGTTCTGGTAACCCTGTTGAAAAATCTGGTTTTATTAACCCAAGGTGCTGGTTTCAAAAACGGTCATTGAGACAATTCAGTAAGTATACTACTATGTGTATGTCTCTGTGTAAATTTGATTTCACATGAATTCCATTTATTTCTTTTTATCTCACTCTCCTGCTCTCTTATTCTCTTGTCCATCTAAGCGTTATTACAGAAATATCATTAAAAACTTGCTGAAACATTCATGTAGACAAAGTGCTATTCTCCAACATTCGAAAGAGAAATGTGTTCAATATTTAATTTTTAGGACGACTACAAACGGAATCGCCATCGACGTAGCCGCACGCGAAGCAAAGATCGAAATGCGCGTAGATCCAGAAGCAAAGAATCTCCGAGAAGCAAGTGAGTTGAATTATCGATAAACAGACAAAAAATATGCTCAACTATTCCTTTTACAGAAGATCTCGTCGAAGCCGTTCAAGTTCAAGTTCATCTTCCGATTCTGATTCTGATTCTTCACGCACTTCGTCGTTCTCATCTCGCTCCAGATCCCGTAGTCCTCAAAGAAATAAAGCATCTAAACGGCGTCGAAGCACTAGTCGAGGCTCTGAGGATAGTGATGAGGCTCGTGAAAAGAGACAGATGAAACAACTTTTGAAGGAAAAAGAAATCGCCTACCATGCACGTCTCAAACGCTGGGAATTGAGAGAACGTAGCATGGCGAAGAAGTATGAAAGAGAGGAAAGAAAAGAGAAGGATCGTAAGCGAAACTTCCAAAAGGAAGCAAAGAAATTGAAAACATTTTTGGAAGACTATGATGATGAGAAAGATGATCCGAAATTCTACAAATCTTCCCAGATGTTCCAGCGACTAAGAGACTATGATAAGGAAAGAGAGATTGATCAAAAAGATAGATTACAAGAACTCAAAGAAATAGAGGAACTCAAGAAGCAAATAATGGAAGAAACTGCCAACGATGAGAGCATAAACGTAGAGGAAGAAGCCAAGAAAAGGCATCAGAAAATGGTAAGAATACATATTTTATATGAGTGAGTTTCGCCTCAAAACAAAATTACAGGAAGAAGAGGCTCTACGAAAAATTCGTGCTGATAGTGGCAGTCCCAATCCTCATCAACCACTCGGGCAATCTGCAAACGGAGAGCCAGGAGAATCGTCAAGTGAAGATGAATCCGGAAGTGAAAAGACTGCAATTAAGCAAGAAGAACCTGAAATCAAGCAGGAAATCAAAGAGGAACCAATGGACCACGAGGAGGGATCTTCTGAAATGCCACCAACGGCTCATGAAAATGGAGCTAATAGTGCTCATGGGGCTAATGGATCTAACGGAGCTAATGGAGGTGGTGCTTGGAAGGCAATTGGTGATGACTCAGCACCAAACACCCACATTTCCCGTCCCACTTCTAATGGAAACCAATCTCAACAAAACCAACAGCAACAAATGAAGAAAGAACCATCTCCGATTCCAATTGCTCAACGACTGAATGGAGTTTTTGGAAATGATGATGACGAAGATGAAGATAACCGAAAAAAGAAGTTGAAGCCATTTGAGATTACCAGAGAAGAACGAATGCAAGTAATGTCTGTCGAAGAGAAGAAAGAGTTGACACGGCAAATTATAAAGAAGATACCGACAAGCAAAGGTAAAAACTGTGTTTCGTCAGTTATCGAATTTCAATGTTGTTTTTCCAGAAGAACTATTCGTTCATAAAATTGAATGGGACCAGATTGATCAAAAGTGGATGCATGATCGTATTCGTCCATGGGTCGCCAAAAAGATTAGCTCATTCCTTGGCGAAGAGGAATCGACATTGTGTGATTACATTTGCGAACAAATTGCCCAGCAGGCGACTCCCGAACAACTTCTCAAAGACGTCGCTGTGGTAAGTGAATAAGTCTCTTTTGAATCGAATTGAACTATTGAAACGTTTTCTTCTCGAAACAAAAAGAATTGCTCACAGTTTCCGTTTTTCAGATTATTGACGACGATGCTGAACAATTCGTGATCAAAATGTGGCGACTTCTTATTTACGAGGGACAAGCACGTCGCTTGGGAATAACATAATCCCACTCAGGGAATTATCGGCAAGTTGCCGCGCAAATTTACATGCTTGCCGCTGACAAGCGGCAAGCATGTAAAATTGCACAGCAACTTGCCGATTTGCGCGGCAATTTGCTGATTTTCAAGATGGCAACTTGCCGATTGCTTGCTGAACGCTCGTTCTAAGCTGCCGATTTTTCGCTTGTTGAAGAGGGCATCGTTGCTAGCAGCTGCGCTATGAGTTTTCGTCCTAAAGGCTTTTTGAATCTTAACAATAGAACCGAAAAACAAGTAGAATAAGAAAAAGAGTTAACTGGAAATTTTTAAATTAAAAGTAAGGGGTGAACGTTTTGCGAGTAAGTGATCGAAACAAAGAAGACAACTAGAAAAAAAGATGATACGGTTCGAAACCGATACTTTGCTTTTACTTCTTACTTATGTTCTCCAGTATCAACTCTTCTTATATTAACAATCAACTATTCATGATGGATCTTCTTTTGGATGTAGAGCTTGTAAAGCCGCAGTGGGAGTTGAACTTGGACGTGTTTTGATGGAACGTGGAGCTTTGTCTGTTGCGCTATTCGGTTGCGCGAGGGAAGCATATATTTTTGTAGAGATAAAGAACTCATTTTCTGTCGCAGCACAGTGAGAATTACAATAATCGGCTCAGCAAGCAAACGGCAAGTTGCTCAGCCTACGGCAAACGAACGGCAACTTGCGGAACGTGCCGCAAGCAAACGGCAAATTGCTAATTAGGCGGCAAGTAAAAAGCAAGTTGCTGAGCCGCTATTTACCCTAAATACTGCCATTTGGGAAAGCAACTTGCCGTTTTTCCAGGCAAATTGCCGTTATTGCGAGCAACTTGCTGTTTCTCGCGGCAACTTGCCAATCGTCTAGCAACTTGCCGTTTGACTGCCAGAAATTCCCTGAGCAATTTCTCTCATTTAACTCATACACAAATCTTCTCCTCTCCCCGTTATACGCACCCAAAAATTTTCTATCCGTGAAAAATATTTGTTTTTACCCATCTATTCCCCGCTTAATATAAGTACTGCAAATTTTCTGTAAAATTAAACAGCTGATGTTTTAAATATATAAATAGTCATTTTGCATTAAATTTTAATTTTCCGATTCTGGCTTATACCTACATTAAATTCCTTCTTGCCGTTTCAAAGATGTAGTTGTATAACTTATTTCAGTTTTCGAATGCGGGTTCGATGGGCGATCTCATTGGAAGAGACGATGACGTCTCCAAGTTTTCAGAATACTTTCAGAAAAGCTATTCTATGTGCCTCGGAAAGCGATGTAGATCAACAGAAACAGTTTCGATTCAAAGAAGATGCTTTGGCATGTCTTATTGGTAGATTGATGCCTCGGTATTTATAACTAATAAAAATATTGGTTTTTCAAACAAAAATTCAGAAAAGCAGCGGTAAATCACACTTCAAAATCATGGTCATCATTGGAATTCGTTCGAAACGAAAAAGGAAAACCATCGTTAGTGAATTCATCGAATTTTGAATATAACGTGTCACATCATGGTGATCTTGTCGTTTTAGCAACTGGAGAATCAAGAATCGGTTCGTCGAAAACGAAA
Organism: Caenorhabditis brenneri; assembly: GCA_000143925.2. Lineage (NCBI taxonomy): Eukaryota > Metazoa > Nematoda > Chromadorea > Rhabditida > Rhabditidae > Caenorhabditis > Caenorhabditis brenneri. The sequence continues at coordinate 48,951 of GL380419.1, forward strand.
ATGTATCGATTGGAAACGGAAAACAGGGTTTCAGGTATTGATGTAATGCGAGTCAATGAGGCTCGTCGTGACACTGCCGCCGAACAAATGGACACTTTGAATCGACATTTCAGTGAAGAAGAGATTGAATCGGTGAAAGGAGGAGATAAAAGTGAAGAGAAAAGGTGCTTTTCCTTTCTCAAGTCACGCTTCTATAAGATCTTTTTTCAGATGGCACGCCTTCTATCGAATCTGGTGTCTAAAGGAGTCTATTCTGAAAGCAACTGGTGTCGGTCTCCCAGATGGACTACACAACCACACGTTTCAAATAGATCCAAACTATGATCATAAACCAGGTAAAGAGATTCCTTTATATCTATATAGTATATATCACAAGGTGCCACTTCCAGGTAACACCACTACTTCTTCTCTTTATTTCCATCGATCTACTCCACAACCTCAATGGATTTTCGAAGAATCATTCATTGGAGAGAAGCATTGTGTCTCTGTTGCATCAGAACAACAAACGTCTTCTGAAGAACATTTCACACCATTTGAGATGACGTCTCTTGAAGAGATTCTGGAGGATGCCGACTTCATAAATATCACTGCTGACGCGGATGAGGAACTTGATGTATTTATGGATAAACCAAATAAACCATTTTGAAATCATCATTTTTCAAAGATAAAAGAAAGAAAAGAAACAAACGGAAGAGACAGTACACCAGGGAAAAAAAACAGAAAATGAATATGAGCATTTCTAGATGGATTTTAGTAGAAAAGGTGTGGGAAATTGTATGTGGTCAAAAGAAGAACGCGTGTCGTTTTTTTTATTTTCCGGGTCGAAGACCGTCACCACGACCGATTGCAATGTTTCGTTTCATGTATGGAAGAAACTGACGAGCGGCGTTTTTCTCCTGAAATAATTATTTATGGTTTTGTAGTTTCAATTATCACTTCGAAATCAAGAAAGGATCACTACAGTACTTGAGTAATCAGAAATGATATTCATTCAGCGTGGAAGGTCCATACAACTTTCAGCATCTACAAATGTTTTTCTAGAATTTTCTTAATCCTCACCCTTGGCAAAAAGTTGAACATTCCTGGATCTGGACTTGCCGTTTCTTTTTATCCAAAAATTTCTACAGAATAAATTTATGTGAACTCAATTTTTCTAGTTCACTCCAACCTAATAAGATACCGTAACCCTAAACTCACATCATTCTCCAAGTCCACTGGATCGTAGTCGTAGTTCAGCCGGAAATACGGCAGTGCCGCGGCGAGCCCAACGAGAATCATCATTACAAGAACAAATGTGCGAAGAGACAACATTGTTTTGCCCTGAAACTATCATCATCGAGAAAGTACCTCTGAGAATGTTTCAAAACGAAAAAAAAACATCATAGTGAAATGTGCAAATGAGTAGGTCCATTTAGCAATGATGATATGAGTGTAGAAAATATTTGGTGGTACCCTTATCCTCCTCTCCCCCTTCATCCCTGAGATAGACCACGCCCTTTCAGTCCCTTCTAGTTTTGAGAGAAAAAAGAGAGAATATTGAGAATTCAATAAAAAAAATACGAAAAGTTGTTGGTGTATAAATAGAGATGAAATTGACATTTTTTTTCTGCTGACTTGAGAAATGAGTGATGAATTGAATGGAGTAGAAAAATGAACTGATGATGATGGTTCTTTTTTTTGGGGGTGGAAGAAGACGTGGATGCGCTATGAGTCGTATCAAAATGATGATGATGTCATTTAGGAGAAAATGTTGCAAATGAATGAGAGGATTTGCACTAATATTACGGAATAGTTCCGCAATGCTTTCATCATCATTGCAAAGAAGAGTTATCGATGGAGGATTCAATAGAAAATAGAAGTTTCAAATGACAAGCTGATACCATTATGGTGGCACAACATCAATGAAATGAAAAGCTTCCGCTTTTAGAACTCGATACACTCTAAGAACCAGACCCTGGGACTTCAACATCTTGAGATCATTATCCTCAAATGTATCGATTTTCTGACTAATAATATGTCTTACGGTGAAACCTGAGCTCTAAATTCTCATGTCTACCACTACACACTCTAGTATAATGAAAACATCTGGAAATGCATACATTGGGATCCCAACTTATCGATAGACTGTAATTACTTCTGAAAACTACATATGTTATGACTGTATCCTCCAAAAACTAGCAGCAGCGATATCAACCTAACCTTGATCCTTAATTAATCGTGTTAGAAATCTCGCGAAGCTTGCACTTGTGATAACAGATTAAACTCAATAAGAAGCTTAACTCTCATCATTCTTACCTTATTTCCAGGCCAAGAAGGTTCTATCAAAACAAGAAGAAAAAAAAGGATTCTAGAAATAACCCGACTAGCTCATAACAAGATTAATCTAGTACCCGTTCCAACTCAACACCTCATAATCACCCTCGAGTCGCCGCCTACACCAATAATTCATCAGTCTATATGTGGTTGGGTTGATTAAGTTGGAACGTGACCCCATTCGTTTTCATAAAGAAATAAACAAGTGAGTAATCAAAAAGGACGTCATCTAAATCTGGATACGAGACAAAAGAAGTTTCATAAAGAACTTTGAAATTGGAAGGACGTCTGATGATGACGTGTCGAAAAGAATAAATATAAAAGTATTGTCTATTTAAATGTTTATGCAAATGAGAAATAATTGGAAAAGTTCTGCAAAAGTGGAGAATATTAGGAAAGGGTGTAGTTTAGAAGATATACACAGTTTTGTTTTTTGGACGGTCCTCCTGTGGGAATTCTATACTCCTAAAATCGTCTGGATCCACTTATCTCGGCCTGAAGTACTGGAAGTAATTGAACAATAATAATTAAGAACATTACTGTTTTATTAAGAAGAATGTTTGGGGATGTTAGATTTTGAGTAGGAACTCGTGAAATATCATATTCCAACAAATTTGTATTTCAGGAGTTAGGATCCTGTATGATATGAAGCTAGGTTCTCTAGGTTATGACAGTGTGCGCTTTCATTTCAACTCATTGCAAACTTCATTCAAATGACTCATTCAATCTTGGATCCTCACGTCATTACAGCTCACATTAGTTCTTTTGTTCTGGTTATTGGTGACTTATATCCACCCATACGTTCATATTTAGATTGCCTAGAAATGAATGAACTGGTCTTTCCTAGATTGTTGGTCACCAAAGGAACGACAAGTTTGACGTATATTTAGGAACTCAAGATAAAACGTGAGATTGATTTATGATGGTTATGTATATCGTACAGAATTAGTGAGCAGTTCTTTTTCCAGTATATGAGGAACTGACGTAGTAGAGGAGAATTTATAAACATATGAAACAGAGATGTCTGAAAGTTCTTTTGGTCCAATTTGAGAAACAAAAATGTTTCCAGAAATAGTAAATAAGTAGAAGATGTAGAGAAACGGCAACTGTTTT
>GL380420.1:0-27553 GCA_000143925.2 Caenorhabditis brenneri
AAATAAATTTCTCCATAGAACTGAAATCTAGAAAATAAATCTGATCATAGAAAATGATGACTATCCCCTTCCCAGAGCACTTTGTTTATGTTCTCGTGGACTTCCGGGACCAAAAAAGAAAAAAGAAAGGTAGATGATGAGGTCATCTTTCAACTTCATTCAACAAAACTAGAGAAAGGGTCATGTTGTTGTTTACAAACCAGTGAGCAATGAGAAAATAGAATCCCTCTTTTCATCCAGATGTCCATCGCGGCTTCTGACCATAATTACCACGATTAAGTGTAATAAAAGCAGAATGAGAATCCGCCGCTACTATATATTTTTTTTGTCTTCGGCTTCTTTCTCTGAATGAGATTCTTCGAAAAATAAAAATATATCCCTCATGTTTGGTAAGAAAGAATTTAATTTCCATGTCAAACATAGATGTCTTAAACACAAAACATGACAAAAAAGTGTTCCAGAGATGTCACAAGAGAGACAAGAAACACGAAGAAAGGCAAAGGGGGAGATCCCACGGAATGAGCAACGATGAAAACGGAGATTCTTCTCGAAAGAAGATGCTCATTGTAGTACTAATGCTCCAAATCACGTAAAGAAGAAGCCATTCACTGTTTGGTGGAGTACATTAGTTAGATTAGAACACAATTTATGAGGAAGCATGAATTCTGTGTGAGAAAGAAACAGAAACAAAACATAACTCGAAAATGTGAATTCTCAGGAAACACGAACATGTTTTCTTGTCTTTTTGATGCCCGCAGGCCATAAAATGACAAAAACTGACGGACAGAATGATTATGATGGATTCAAAAAAAAGAGATAGAGAACGGAGACTCTGCACTTGGGATGATGATGATGATGGTGGTGACGGGAAGTTTGAAGAGAAAACAATTCGGAGTAAAAAGTTGGAAGCACGAGGTTCAATGGTTTTTTTTCAGAACTCATGACTTGAAGTTTCGACGTAACAGGAAATGGATAAAGTAGATTACTTTCAGAGGAACTCCGGAAGTTTTATGACAGATTACTGTAGTGCCTAGTACACCCGAGGGGTTACTCACATTTGAAGTTTAGTCCATCAAGTTAATTTGAAAATAGAAAATTCTAGACACTGAAAAAAGTTATTTATGTGCTTTTGAATTCCTCATTAAAGTTTTTGAAATCATAGTTTCCAGAAGTTGGATCGTTTAAACTGAGACAGCATCCAATTGAATTAATGTTTTGAGAAAAAAGAAATAAAACAGCCATGGCTTAAATTAGACTTCCGGGTTATATTGCCACATGTTGATTTCGATCTAGAAAGGCATTTAATTGAAGTTAGGAATGCACCGGGAACTTTCTAGTTATAGATCAATGAGATCATTAGATTAAAAACATAAAAGAAATAATTATAAAAGAGTCATAATAACAATAATAAAAGTTGCTCTATTTGTAAACTTTTTCAAATAACTGAATAGAAAAGATCAAAAGATATTAGATGATCTCCCATCATCTGGTTCTAGTTTCGTATGATTGCAAAATCATTAGTAAACGTGACATCTTTCGGTACATTCGAAACGGCGGATTTGACCTTCTGAACTCTCTGTAGTACTGGCCAATAGGTAACAATATTCATTAGATGGTGAATGTCTAGCTTGGTTTTGTGATTTTGTGGATTTTTACTTATTATGATTATGGTACCCATCAGATCTAACTGAAACCAGTAATGAATTTGGCTGTGAGCTATGAGAAAAGACGTTGTCGTTCATTTTACTTCGGATCAGATCAATTGTAGTTGAAATGAATTCAAGACGATCAAAACTAGAAATTGCGTTGTCTTATTGCAAAATGGATAAATGAAATCATAAAAACAAAAAAATCCCAAAATGTCATATTCGTCGAGATCTAAAATGAATTTCAATCTTGTAAGGATTCCATCTCAAAAATCTGCCACCCCAACTAAAAAAGAAGACACAACAAATGCCAGAGTGCATCAAATCAGATCTTTCGACATGATTTCAAATGTCTCGATTTGGCGTACGAGGAGAAAAAAAGCGCATATGAGAAAATCATCGAAAAGTACCACATGATTTCTTCCATCATTTTGCTCTCTCTCTCTTCTTCACTCAACATAACAATCGTGCGCAATCTAATCCAATTCTGCAAGATTGGCTCCGCCTCCATTTTCCCATCTATTTCTGACTAAAGGACTAAAGTAGATCCACAAAATGAGAAGAACTTCAGGGATGACCGGATAGTAATGAAACTGCTCTCGTAGAGGCAAAAGTAAAAAATAATGAAAGAAATGCTGGTTGTGGGACGTTTGGAGGTGACTCGTGCCGCCTGTTTCCCGCATACATTTCCGTAGAGCCGTTTAGTTTTTTGTCGATAGACCGCAGTCCAATTATTATGGAGAATAGAGTATTTATGAGAGGAAGAACTCTCCTGAATGAGAAGGAAACAGTCAATTTCCGGAGAAAAGAATGTCTGAAGAGAGAGTTCCGATAAGAGTAAAAAGTAGATTTCGGAGTAGGAGAAATTGGAAGAGTAATGAGAATTCTTCTATCCGTTTGTCTAGCCATTGAATCATTTCTGAGGATTGAAATTCATAGGGAATGGGTGTTTGATGTACTGCCCTTTCGATTAAAAAATAGAACTCCGGAGGCAGCGAAATGAGATTTTGTATTGCACATTCATAACGGATATTGAGTCAGAAATCAAACCAAATTGTAGTTTTTTGTAGAAAAAATATAATCCTAGTTGATATTTGAAAAAAGAATGAAAAAGAGAATGATGGTTAGGATATAATGACTTGTGGCAGAATCAATATTTGAAATGGAAATTCAAATGAAAAAGAATGCAGAACAATTAGAGAAATGACTTATGAAAATGTTTTTCATACTTTTTAATATTTCCAGTGTGCTCAAATGAATAAGCCATCATCATCTGAAACTCTATTCCAATTCAAATTATTCTGAAATCACCTTCTCTGAAACAATAAAATATGGTGCACCCAAAACTTATTACTTCTTATACTCTGAAACAAGCTTCATGTTTATTCCTACCGTAGACCTTTTAGCCGCTGAACTCATCTTTCAAAGTTTCATAAATCTCTCGAAAAATAAATAAAAAGTTTCTCTTTTTTCCAAAAAAACATTTATGCAAACCATACTGAACACTAAAAAAGCTATAGATTTCGAGTGATCTCCGATGTGATGAAACGCAAATAGAGATGCAACTAGTAGGCATTTATGAAAAACAAGAGTAAACCACAGAAATATTAGGTTTATGAGCTCTTCACTTATTTGAAATTTAGTGAAAGGATACGCCTGGCACGATGCGCCCGACGACGACAGCGACGATGAGGACGGGGGTCCAATAATTATCATTTCGTCGGATGGACGAGGAGGGGGGACCACAACGAAAAGATGAAAATCCCCTCCTGGAAGACATCAAAAACCAGTGGGGAGCCCGCTTATTACTATGCAAATCGGCTTACTCATCATCACTCAACTTTGAACTTTTCATCATCAAAGCCATATGACTGGGAGGAGGGAATAGGTCGAAAAAATGGAAACATTTAGGAGAAGGGTCTCCGGGGGCGGTAAAGGTGATAAGAGTTTAGGCTCAAGTGGCTATCAACGGAGCAAATGCACTCGAAAGGGTGTGTGTGCCGAGAAATCCACGTTCGTCGTTGACTTTAGAGTTTAAAAAAGTATCAGGTTTAGATGGGACTTGATGTTTGCAAACTGTTTATGAGACCAAAACTTTTTTAATGAAAGTGAATCTTACCAACTTCCTTCATCGTGTCTGGGCATCCCCAAATTAGTATAGTCGTGCTTTTTAACTTTAACTCCCAATTAATTTCTTGTTTAGACAATCAGGTTCATTGTAGAAAGCAAATTTGCAAAATGGTTATAGTCGTACACATAATCAATGAAAGAAAGGCAGTTTCCGCGAATTTTCGTGTGATGGAAAGGTTTACTTCTCAGATTCTTCTTCTTGCTCTGGCTCCTCGGTGCCTTCTGGCTCACTCTCACTGTCTTCTTCAGACGAATCGAATCTCTTCTTGGCGGCTTCGCTCTCGAGCTGATCGATTGTTTGGTACTGGAAAGAAGTTTGTTCAATTTTTTTCATTTGAACTCTACTGTTTAACATACGTCCTTTACAAGGAACTCGTTGGCGTTGTCTAATGGGAAGATGACGTGGATGTCCTTGTCAGAGTAGAACTCGACGGCATAGGTGACTTCAAGTTTGTTGTCCTGTAAAACCAAAACTTATTTTTTGCCGAACACCTAAAAAAAATCTTTCCAACTTACAGAAATGTATTTTCTGATGGTTGAGTAAGTGAACCAAATGAGTGCGAGGAACGAAGCGAATCCTCCAGTGGATGGCTGAACGGCTTGTACGGCTCTCTCGACTTTTGGAAGAACTAGCTTCTCGAATCCATTTTCAACAAGATCCTTGGCGTACTTCTCCTCGTGGAGGTCTTTTCCATCTGATCCAAAAACGACTCCAACAGCTGATTGGAGGAAGTGAACATCAGTGACTTCTGGGTTGTCATAATAAATACCGAAGTAGGTGGCAGATGTTGGGCTGGATGCCAAAAGTTGTTTGGCTTGCCCAATGATTTGCATCACATTCTGATATGGTCCGAGATGGTACTTGTAGTACACTGTCAATGGTTTATCGAGATTTTTCGGTGTAGTGGTGACTGATGGCTCGATGGTGACGAAAAATCCGTTTTTGCGGAGAGTGAGGTAAATGTAGACAGCTGCGGCGAGGAGCACCGCAATGAAAGCGAGTTCGAACATGGTTCTTGACTGCAAAAAAGGGTTTTGCTCAACTGGTGATCAAGAGAAAAAGGGAAACAGTACGTGACGGAAAGAGGAATAGATAGGTAGGAGAACAATGACAAAAGGGTGGGTATATGGTCAGGTGACCGATGGTCGGAGTAAATACCTGTGTTCACTGATGTTATTTTTTTCAACAGTTATGAGAACAAAGCAAAACAAAAAGCAAAAATAAGAAAAAAGTAATGTTGGCGGCAAGGACAGTATCGACAGCAACGGCCGTCACGACCAAGGACAATTGTACGAATTTAGAAGCAAGGTGGTCTGTTCAAGATAGTTTTTTCTTCGCGCTAGAAAGGTCAGATTTCAAATAAAAGTGAGGTCAAACAGAAAGTGAAAGTGTGCGATGATCACTGACGATGCACAGTTAAGTTTTCGAAATTTTCTTTCGAATTTAATTTTTGGAAATGACAGTTGTTTTGAAATGACAAATTAAGAACATTACTGTGAAAATAATAAAGTTCCAGCAAGGATTTTTGATCTTTTCTTCCCCGGCAAAAACGGTTGCCACTACCTGCCACAGTGCGCGTTTTTGCCGGGGAAGAAAAGATCAAAAATCTTTGCTGGAACTTTATTATTTTCACAGTATTTGGCCAATACGCTCATAACCATGGCAAAAAATATGAAAAGACAGCAAAAATGTTCGCGAAATTTTACTAGAAGCACTACTACAGTATCCCAGCTATCAAAGGAGCATAGTGACCACAACCAACTTTGAAAGTTGTCGCTGTGAGACCGAAAACTTTCAATTCAAAAAAACAGAGAGGCTCTTGCAATCTCACGAAACAAAACTGTAGAAATGGCAAAATTTTGTTTCGAAGCAAAGTTTTGTTTACAGTTTTACAAATGAATCATGCCTGCTAGTTTTCGATACGACGTTTTCGAAACATTTCGATATCGAAAATTTGGTTTCATAATGTTCTGGTTAAATAGAAGTTTCAGACAGGTTCGCCGACTAAAATACAAGATGTTTGTGGGACATCCTGCAAATTTCGAAATAAATTTTTGGTTTCTAGAAGTTTTTTGAAAAAAACTCAAAAATAAGTAGAACGAAAGGTGTCATTTTCCAAGGGAAGATCATACCAGTAATGAGAAAAACGGCGATAAATGAAAAAATGGGGTCGCAAGAGGCAGAACTAGAAAAAACCAAAAACAGCGAGAGACAGTGGTTGACGGCCGACACAAACATGAATGTTTACAAAATCGCCGCTTCGATTTTCTACTCTCTCGTACAGAGAAGCAGGCATTGAAATTTCATCAAAATGGTGTAGCAATTCGTAAAAATAACAAGAAACAGACAGATGGAGGAGCGGAAAAGCGGGGGATGATGCGGAAAGCTCACGGGGAAGACGAACTTGTGTGGCACCAGACGGTGATCAGCTGACGGAAGGCGCGCGCCAAGACAGTTGAAGAGATGAAGAGACGCCGGCGAATAAGAGTAAAGTGGTACGGTTGTGTACACAGATAGTGAATGTTTGAAGAAGTACTGCAACTTTTATATTGAAATCTGGTTATTCTGCTACTAGAGACAACTCACCGACGTTATCGAGCTGTGAAATCTTTCGGGTTACCAGAGAATGTTTGATTTATTGAAGAGAGTACTCGTTTTGTGTTGCATCAGATCAATTGAATTTTCGATATATACAGAAATGACAAAGCCAAAAAGAAACAAAAACGCTCAGCTTTTAGTTGTTCCAGCATTCAACGATGATAAAAGACACATCGATGTGAATCTGGAAGATGGATTAAGTTTCGATTCAAGGTGATTCTCATACTCTACCTTGGACATAAAGCGACTATCACAGTAATTATCTGACAGTACCAAAACCTTGAATCTCCCATTGCATGTATTGGCATCCAAACAGGAGGATCCGGAATCATTAAAGCTCCACTTGTTAGGCATTCAGTAAAGAAGAAAGCGAAATTGAGGAAGATAAAAAAGAAAAACAGGAAAATCAAACGCCAATGCCAATAACGGACTAGAAGTGCCAAGTGACCAGAATTAACGAGGATCGAGCTAGTTGCAATGTAGAAACCCATTTCCCAGAGACTCACTTCGGAGGCCAATAGCGTCTGAAAAAATATATGTTCATTGTTTTCTCTATGAAGCATGGGGTTTACCAGATGTGCGACATAATAAATGACTGCTGCTTGATAGATTCCATCGAATACATCTATGAAGAAGTGTTTCCACGTGTATTTTTGATTCTCTCTTCCAATAACATAACGTTCTGGATTATTCATCAATGTTTCATCATCATAGTCTTGATCCAATACTCCAACAACAACTGGTTGTACACTTGTGAAAATGATAGGATAGGTGACACCCCAAATTGGATCCACAATGTTTGTTCCAGAAGTTCCATTGTAAAACTGATAGTAGAAAATAATGAAGACTGCGTTCTGAAAGAATTTGCAAGCTCAAAACTCTGATTCATAATAAGATTACCTACCGCATTTTTATACAAGAAGTACAGAAATGTATTGGCAAGTCGATGGTAACTCCAGTGACCATGAACTAAGAGCAGTCTGGATAAGAATTTGAACCGAGCAATTGCAAAGTCACACGCCATTGCTGCTTGTAGTCCTTCTTTTCCTGTTATTCCAATTCCAACATGAGCTGCTTGAATCATGGGAACATCATTTGCTCCATCTCCTATTGCTAATACATTCCCTTTGATTTTCTTCTTCACAGTATTCACAATTGTAGCTTTTTCAGATGGAGTCATTCGATAACACAGTACTGTTTTTGCTCTGAAATGTTTTGTGAATGAAAATATTGTGGCAGAATATTCGACGCATACTTTTTCAATGCTTCCATCAAATGAGCGTTTCCATCTTGTGCCAATCGAATAGCCGCTGGAGACATGATAATGTTCAATCCAGCTGATTCACTCGCTACCTCAGCATCTCCTTCGTTCTCTATTACTCTGAAAGTTGTGATTTTTTTGGAGCATTCCCTAAAGAAAACCCACTTCAATGGTCTTTGAGGATGGAAAAGTCCGCTAGAAGTTGCAATATTCTGTGCTGTTTCCAGTTTATCACCAGTCAAAACCCAAACTTGAATTCCAGCATTTCTCAGAGCACAAAGAGTATCTGGAACACCATCCTGCAGTCGATCTTCTATTCCAGTCACTCCTGATAGTTTCAGGTTTCTCTCTAATTCGTCTGCCTTCTCAGACAACATTTTTTCTCTTTCAGTAGATGCATCTTCCATGAGCTGAAAACTGTTTTATACATTAGAATTGTGCCGAAATCTTACAAATTTGTAGGAATGTAAAAAATCGTCAAATTCTTCTTGTGGAATATACTTCATGGCAAAACAAAGAGTTCTCAATCCTTTTTTCGCATAATCATCCAGATGAGATTGAAGAGCTTTCACTCGGTTATCGTCAGCACTTTGTGGTGTTAGTCTGGAAAAACGAGACATTTATGTTTTTTCCAGGCTGATAAACTGACCTTGTAATGATAGCAGAATCTGCTCCTTTACAGTACATTAGTGGTCCTTTTGGAGAGTTCACAATCACAGACATTCGTTTTCTTGTGGCATCAAATGGAAGTGTCAAAAGAAGTTCGTAACGTTTTTCAGATTTTTCAGGTGTTGAAATTGTAATACTGGTAGCAGCACGCTCCAAAAGAACGTAGTTGTACAAAGCTGCTCCTTCTATCAGTGCCAACTCATCTGGACTTTCAGCTTCATATGGATTCAGAGCTTGCTGCTTGAACGAGATCAATCTTTTTCTAACGGGAATTCTACAACATTGAGCAAATTTTGATCTCTCTCGAAGTTAACAAACTCACATGTCTGAAATGGGTCTCAGAATGCTTCTTCGAACTACAGTAGACAGTTTTCTTGAGAACGAAGAAAGGGAAGAGAGAGGTCTGAGGATAGAAGGTGATGTTGGTGTAGCCGTTTCTGGAGAATCTCTAGAAGTAGGTGATAATTCAGGAATTGGAGAATCAGATGGTGTGTCTTCTTCTACAATCACTGTTAGTCGATCATCAAACTGTATTGTTGATGGAATCCCCAATCTGTAAAAAACGTGAGCTTAATGAAATTTATCCGTGACATTTCGTTGTTTTCTTTTCTAGGGAATTAGAGCAAAGATCTAGAGCACTGATAAGAACACCGTATATAAGAAGGATGAATCAGTAGAAATCTTCATAGAGTTCTTCAAAACTCCTTCAACAAATCGCCATGGCTCAATCCGTCCCACCAGGAGACATCCAGACCCAACCCAACGCCAAGATCGTCTTCAACGCCCCATACGACGACAAGCACACCTACCACATCAAGGTGATCAACTCGTCGGCCCGTCGTATTGGTTATGGTATCAAGACCACCAACATGAAGCGTCTCGGAGTTGACCCACCATGCGGAGTTCTCGACCCAAAGGAGGCTGTTCTTCTCGCCGTCTCTTGCGATGCTTTCGCATACGGACAAGAGGTATTTTTGAAGAAAATGAACTCGGTTCTCATTTTTTGATTACAGGACACCAACAATGACCGCATCACCGTTGAGTGGACCAACACTCCAGATGGAGCTGCCAAGCAATTCCGTCGTGAGTGGTTCCAAGGAGACGGTATGGTTCGTCGCAAGAACCTCCCAATCGAATATAACCCATGAGAGATATCAATGAAGCATTTGTGTTTTACTTTTCGCTTTTTTACAAAACAGAAACTCACACATCTGGTCTCGATAGGTCATCCTCCGTTGGCTCTTTTCCAAGTGATGCTAACTTTTGTCTGTACTTTTCCTCTGTGACATCGTAGAAACACGAGTTTCCGATGTTGTACACTCCTCCTTCGAAGTTACCCAATTCCAAAAGATCTGTATGCGGGATTGTATTCACAACCACTGAATTGTTCAATAGAATATTTGCAAAGAAGTGTTTCTGAACTGGATTGTGCATAGAATTGTTGATCCTCTGATACAGTTCTTCACATCTGACTGGTTTGTCTGGATTGCTTTTCGAACCTTCACTACCGTAATCAGTTTCATCAAAAGCACAGTTTCGAAATATCATCATATTTTCTGTCAGTGTTCCTGTCTTATCTGATAACACATGGGTTACTGTACCGAGTTCTTCTGGAATACTCAAAGAACGACAGTCGATTGCCCGATCCTAGAAACATTCGTCCTTTAGAAGTAAGATTGAATCATAGAACTTACTGATTTAGGATCGTACAGCTGGATATCATTACTGATGAAATATATTTGAAGAGCCTTGATAATCTCAACTGTAATGTAAAGGGAAATAGGCACCAATAATTGATAGTTGATGAAAAATGCTCCGATGCCTATGAAACCTTCAATGAATGGTTGTGGTGTGTTTGATAGCACATATGGTATCTGCAATGAATTAATTGTCTGCGTCTCTTCCTCTCTCATAGTCTTTATGTTCTTGCAAACCACGCTCTATTGTACGCTCTTTGAATAGCCCCATCGGTCCATGAACAGGCCTCTCACCTAACCTTTACATTTACTCAGAAGAATGGGACGAAAAAAGGATCAAAACGAGGATCCTGATTATATTCCACGCTCTAAGAAAAAGAAAAGTAAAAAGAAGAAAACTTCGATGCCATTGGATGAACTTAAGGATGCTGGTAAATCAAAAGAAGAATGGCGTCAGAAGAGACGATTGAAACGTATGAAGAAACAAGAAAAGCAAAGGAGAAAAGATGTAAGAACTTTGTTTTTCAAAAATTTTGAATATATTCCCGTTTTCAGATTTCAAAGGCAGCAGACGCTATTTTGGAAACATGTACCGCTTCCCTTCAGACTATGCAAGTTAACGAAAACTAATTTTTTTTGCGAATTGAGCCGGGTTTTTCACTTTTTACGAGTGTATTTATTCAAAAATAAACCTCTGTATCTGTTGGATGATCTCCAACCCAAACAGCAGATGCAGCTGCACCATAAACCACCATAATCAACAACATTAAGAAGCAAGCTATGATAAATCTGAAAACACATTTATTCGAAAACTTCAACTCTTTTATATCTCACTTGTTCGTCAATTTTTCAATACTCGAAGTTTTATGAGGAGCTCTTCCATTGTTCAGCATCACTTTTGTATCATGTCCTGCATAAACCACAATTCCCTCCACAAATGTAGTGTTCTTGATTCGTGACCCACGAAGTAACATGTTTTCTTTGATAATGATGTCAGTTCGACCTAAAATATTTTTCAGAAGAAATAGAAAAAATATTAAAAATTTACCAGGTTCATATTCAATTTTTGCTCTGATGGTGTAGATACTTTTGTCTGGCTTTTCACATGTGACGATCCCAGTAAAATCAGATGGTTTGAAAGCGGAATCCTTCTGAAATTACAGAATGAATTTCTGGTTTTTGTTTGATTGGAAACCTTTGAATACTCGATGACTTTTGCTGGTACCATTCTTTGTTTCAATGATGTTTCACCATCCAAATTACAAGTTTCAATATAACAAGTTCCACTTTCATCCGATGATCTCAACATAATTATATCAGCAGGAACATCTTGATCATTTGAAATATGAACAAAATCTCCAACCAAAATGTATCTCCATTCAGTTTTTCGAAACGCACATCTATCTCTATCCCATACATGACATGTTTTCTCATTGATTTGGTTATCGAATTTCCATCTTCTATAATCTTCAATTCCGTCTTTAATCAGCGTTGTTCCTAATACAAATGAGATTGGAATCAATCCAACATAACGAGTGTATGCGTCAAAAAATGGTACCCAATTGAGAATTGCAATAAATATGAAATAGAGATTCGCGTATTTAGTTGAGATCTGATGCCAAATATTTAGAGGTACGAAATTCCAAATTGTATATTTGGTTGTTGAAATTTGATTATCTGTGAAGTCTCGATAGTTTGTTAACTCATAACGTGGTGATTCAAATAAATGGTTAGGACGGATAACTCGAGATCTAAAAAATATTCCTATGAATTTATTCCACTTAGACTATTGACTCACCCAGTTTCTCGATTACTTCTTCCTCGAAATATTGATATTGGATTATGAAGAGGAGCAGATGGTGGAACCCATTTGGAAGATGATCGTCTGTGCAGATGAGTTGGCCGAGGAGTTGTCATATTTTCATTCCGTTAAACGAAAATTATACTCTGAAATCAGAAAAGAACACACAATGGCACTTAAAAGAGGTTAGTGCGAACTGAGTCATACTTTGCCGCCCTCCCACTATACTACTGATACGGAGACACAAATCGATAAAAATGTGGAAAGCACTGCAAAAAGTATCGAAGTGTAGACAATCAGATAATGAGTACCGAAAGTGTTTGATATTCAAAGTATCGAACGTTTACCCAGAAAAGTTTTATTCCGAGTCTCAATCTCCTAAAAAGTGCGAAATACAAATGATTCACTGACAAATATTTGTGTTAGTGATGCCAATCGTTTTTCGATTTGAAGCAGTACACTCTGTGCGTTTTCGTGGGAAACTTTAGAAATCACAGTCTCGTCTCTACACACATGGAGACATACTACACTTGTTTAACAAAGATGAACTACTGTAGGTACAGTAACCAAATTCATAAATGACTTCAATATGAACACCTGTGAAAAAACAGAGACAAACATCGAATCAAGCAGAATGCCTAATAAAAATTGTTCGAATTTGCTTCCACCGTGGTATTGCAAATGGTGAATGCTCTTTCCTTCCTGAAAAGTTGAAAACAAGTGATATCATTTTACCGTTGAAGTTCAACGATGATTCATTATTGCAGACTTCAATGCATTTCTATATACACTAATGTCTGTTTTACTGATTATTCCTCTGGTTTGTTGTGAACTTTCAATTTTTTTTCTGCGGCACACCCGCTTTGAGATTCTTTTCAATTGGCAGAAAATTTTTCGCGGAAACTTCCAAAATCACATAATTTGAACACGCGCCTATTTTTTCGCCCGTCAGAGCGCGTTTGCTCAAAATCCCACGAATCGGATTTTTGCCTGTTCGGTGGACTTCATCATGCTTCTCAAAGAAGATTCTGGCTTTCCAACTTTCTTTTCATTTTCTAGCTTCTTACGATGACATGATAATTAGAAACTAAAAATATATTTATACTCTTCCTCTGGCTTTGTAGTGTTGTTTTTTTTTCGTTACTCAACGCTCCCACTAGTCAACGTTTACTTATGCATCGTACCGTTAATTTACTCAGCATATTATTGACACTATTGACTTACAGCTGCACAATGACTGGCGTCGAGAGTATATCATCCAACATTCAGAAACTAGTTGAGGTCACAGCGGGAATGGTAGCAACTTTTTACACTTTATTACGACTTGTTGAAAATCATGTTGTAGAATACTCCAACCGCCACCGGACCAATGAATTTAGTGCTGGACAAGTGTACAGTTGTGCTTGAAGAATTGAGAACTATTCAAATTCTCAGCGAAACACATTCAGAAGGACTCAATGAGCAGTTGCAACAAACTGAGAAGAATATGATAGAGATTGAAAATTTGTTTGACAAAATTGATAGACTCAATGCGTTTGTTCAAAATGTTAGTAGTTTCACTAGACTTTCTGGTAAATCAATCTTCTCCTTTTCAGACTAAATCCGAACTTGACAAACTCGAAAAGTTCTATAATGTTGCAGAACGCCAGTAAACTTCGAATAACTCATACTGGTCTTCCATTTATATACGGGCTTATTCCTCCTTGCTTGTTTAGTTTGATAGCAGTTCATGTCACATAAATGTATTTATTTCTTTTCATCTTTATTTTGTCTTTCTGTTCTCAGCAGTCAATAATATTTTTCGCTGTTAGTGTTTTTACTCGAGGATGTAAATAGCAATTTCAGGAGAACGATGACACAAGCAAACAAAGATTCTTCATTGAGTGAAACAACGACTCCTCCAACTACACCAGTGAACGTTAAAAAATCAAACCACTGCGAGTAAGTGTAGGTTTTTTCGACACTGAAAACAAATTCATTTTAACAGTACTTGTGGTTGTGAACCCTCGAAGTTCTCAAATGCAACTCTCGAAGACGAAGCAAATAACGCTGTTCGTGAACATGCTTACGCTGTCAAAACGATTGCCGTGAGTGAGATGCTTCCAAGGACTCCACAGCTGCTCTTCATCAACGTGACTACTACCGAAAATCACACTCACTGCATTGAGCTCACTGGTAACATATCTGAAATGCTTTCATCCTTCACTCTAATTTTTTAGCCAAAGGATGGAGAGTGGCATCGAACCGAAACGACTGCATGAACGGTGATTTCCGCCAACTTCAAATTCACACCAAGTATTTCGATTCACTTCACTCTCTGCTTCAAGAGATCTCACCATCATTTCGGTGAATAATTAATTATACGATGACATAAAATATCAGTTTCAGAAAAAAATTCTTCGGATCAATTGTCGACAAGTTGGAAGATGTGAAGAAAGAAAGAAATGAGTCGGAATAGTTCACACCTGTGTTTTCTGTGCTATCCCAAAACTTCATAATCCTTTTTTTTCACAATTATTCTAAAAACTATATGCATTTCTCATAGTTCTTTGCTCAAATTTGTTTCAAAACTTATCTTCAAATCATGAATCCCGCGACCTTTTTACGTGGCACTTCGTGGTGTCTTGCCAACCATTTTTCCCCGTTACCACTAGTAGCCCAGTCGTATTTTACACGTTTCGCATAAATTTTTTTTCTGTGTATGACTTTGTTTCTTTCTTGTTTTTTTCAATCGGATTTCCCGTTTTTATATACTTTTTTAGTTTCTATATTTTCGTAGTACTCCTTTTGAACTTACAGCCAGATGAGGATACGCTGGGTCAACATGCTTGCTGTAATGCTTTTCAGCAGCCTTCTTGCTTCAATTGGTATTAATTCGCTAACAAAACTCAGAACCATTGAAACTATTTTCAGCAGAAGGACAGTTGGCAGCAATGACGATAGATCTGGGAACACAGTTTCTCAAAATTGGAATCGTAAAGCCAGGAATCCCCATGGATATTGCTCTCAATACAGAATCAAGAAGAAAAACTCCGAACGTTGTGATGATTCAGGATGGACATAGAACATTTGCAGACGCCGCAATTGGAATGCAAGTTCGGTATCCTCATCTTGTTCATGGCCAATTCAACGATCTGGTTGCCAAATCATATGATCATCCTTCATTCGAACTTTTTAAACAAAGAAATTCATTTTATGAGTTCGATGAAACTCCAAGAAATGCGTCGTCTATCAATTTTAAGCTAGGGTAGGCATGTTTCAAAATGAGAATAGAAAGCAACTGATAATTTTCAGAGGAGAAAGCTACTCTGTCGAAGCATTGACCGCAATGATTCTGGCGAACGCGAAGAAATTCACCGAAGAGTATGCTCAGGTTGCCGACATCAAGGACGTAGTCATCACAGTTCCTGTATACTTCACTCCAGCGGAACGACTGGCTGTTGAACGCGCTGCTCAGATGGCTGGGTTCACTGTGCTTCAACTTATGAACGATGGAACTGCTGCGGCGTTGAGCCATGGAATTTTCCGTAGAAAAGAAATAACCGAAAAACCACAAAGATTAATGATTTACGACATGGGAGCTGCCAAGACGACGGCTACTATTGTGGAATTCAAGTTAGTCAAGGAGAAGTATGAGAAGCAACCGAAGATGACAGTATTAGGAGTCGGATACGACCGAACTCTTGGAGGAATAGAAATGACAAACAGATTGAGAGATTATCTTATTGAGTTGTTTGAGAAAACTTATAAGCCAAAGACTAAGGTGAACACAAACCGAAGAGCTTTCTCCAAATTCGCAAAAGAAGCCGAACGTTTGAAACAAGTATTGTCTGCCAATGCCGAACACTTTGCTCAAATCGAAAGTGCACATGAAGACATTGATGCTAAACTGAAAGTTACGAGGGAAGACTTCAATCGTCTCATTGTCGACTTGGAACCACGATTCGGAGAACCCATTGAGCAAGCCTTAAGAATGGCACAAATTCCAATTGACGATATTGATCAGTTTGTTCTTATGGGAGCTGGAACGAGAGTCCCAAAGGTGCAAGAGAATGTGCAAAAGACTATCGGAACGTAAGTATGGAGAAAACCGCAGCGCGCCTCGTAGTATCTAGGCCTTGTACCACCCTCAGTCTCTCGACTCTCAGTGGTGTAGAGGTAGCGGGCGCGCCTCTCACTGTTGCGTTGCGGGTTCGTTACCCAACTGCTGCGTCTCTCCAACCCGGACCTATCGCAACGTGTTGCCTTGGTTGGTTCGACTGTTAGAGACGCTAGATGAGAAACTTGGCGTTTTCGCTAACACCGCATCCTATGATCGGAGTTTGATAGTAGGTCGCTGAACACTTTTTTTCATTTTCAGGAAAGAAATTGGAAAGTTCTTGAACACTGATGAAGCGACAGCAATGGGAGCCCTTTTCCAAGCTGCTCATTTGAGTAAAGGTTTTAAGGTGAAACCTTTCAATGTCGAAGAAAAGTTGCTATTCCCAGTTGAGGTTCATTTCGTTAGCAAAGTGAAGGATGAGAAAACTGGTGATGTAGTTGGAGAGAAAAATGTGGTAAAAACACTGTTCGCAGCGAACTCACTTTATCCTACTACACCTAAAACTATATCTCTTACTTCATATTCTGATGACTTCTCCATTGCCCTGAAGTACGGAACTATTGAAAGTTTGACGAAAAAACAAGTGCAAGAAATTGGAAGTCTGCTTGACAATCTTATTGATGTCGAAATCAGTGGTTTGAGTGATGCACTGAAAAACCGTACATCTGAAGAGTCTGAGTTCAAAGGTGTCAAAGTTAGCTTCGTAATCGACGCATCTGGAATTATCCGAATTAGAAGAGGAGAAGCTCTGTTCGAGCCAAAATCTGGAATTGTTGGATGTAAGACATGTGTTGAAACGTATCGTTAATTATTTTGTTTTCAGCGATAGCCAGTACACTCAGTGGTTTATTCTCTTCAAAAACAGAAGAAGGTGAACCACAAGCGGATGAGCCAACTGGATCCGCTTCAAGTGATGAAAAAGTCGATGAGAAAGAAGCACCAAAAGTTGAGGAACCAACACCGGAACCAGAAGCCCCTGTCAACGGTACTTCAGAAGAAGGTCCAAAAGTTAATGGAACTGAAGAAACATCGTCATCCGTAAACAAAACAGAAGTGAAGGAGAAGAAGAAGGAGTTGCCTTCAGTCGTCCGCCTCCGAATCATCAACAAATACCCTTCTGCATACGTACCCAATCGCTACGATGTGCAAGAAGAAAAGAGACGGATGGAGGCTTTCGCAGAAAAAGAACGATTGGCAGCAGAAAGAGCAGCAGCTGAAAATGAGCTCGAATCATTCAGTTTCGAATGTTCTCAATACCTCGAGGAGAGCGAGTTCACTGACTTCATTGCAGAGGAGGAGAAACAAAAGTTTGAAGAATCAGTGAAAAGAATTCGCGCGTGGCTGGAAGATGATGTTACGAAAGATACACCCACTAAAGAATTCACAGACAACTTGATCGAGCTGAAAAACGTTGTGAGAAGTGTGAAAAGAAGACAAGAGCTTGATACAATTGTTCCGGAAAAATTGAAAAATTTGGAGACACTTTTGGACACAACTCTTTCCCTAACTACTTTGGGCAATAATGTTGAAGAAGATAAGGCTCTTTTCAAAAAAGTAGGTGGTCATATACTAATGAAAACAATAAGTTGAAACTTTCAGGAAGACCGTGATGCTTTGAAAACCAAGCTCGACAAATTGAAAAGCTGGGTTGAAGATGTACGGAAGCATTTGGACACAAAAAAGAAAACCGATGATTTTAACTTCACAGGAAAGGATATTGACACAAAGGTAAGCTCTAAATAATGCCAGAGTTTTTAACCGTAATTTTTTCTAGATTAAAAATTTGAATCGTGAGGTCGACCGATTCATGAAGAAGATGAAGAAGATCACAACACTCGAAGATTTTGCCAAAGATGGAAAAATTGATATCGACGAAATTGTTGCTGAAGCAGAAAAAAAGAAATCTTCGAATAAAAAAGAAAGTAAAAAGAATGAAACAACGGAAAAGACGGAAACTAAAGAAGAGTCAGATTCCTCGAAAAAGACAGAGCTTTAATTATGTTTGATCCTTTCTTTCAAGCATTTTCTTCTAACGGGATTTATTCTTTTTAATTAGTTGTCACTTGTTTTTTCTCTCAATCTTTGCCAATGCCTTTGAATTTTAATTTATTTAAAAATCCGATTGTGATATTGTGGTGATTTTTTCCATGGTTGTAGTCTATTTAACTTTCAATAAAACTTGATTTGAAAAGGAATTAAAACACATAATTGCTGGATATGTTTCCAACCGTCTATTAAATACGCTTGAGCTTCTCTTGATAATAATTTATGAAAAACCGTAAAATTCACAATGAAAACTGATCGCTAATTTTGAATTTCCGCTCTTTTAACCGCCGCGTCTCCTTTGTTTCAATGTTCTCTCGTCTAGAAGTTTAAAGGCGCATTGTCAAAATGTCGTTGGGTCTCACAGCGACCTTCCTTTCTGCGTATTTCCACCCTTCTATTTTTCTCTTGTTTTTCACAGCTCTTCTTTTAAAAAATCTGAAACTGTATGAGATGAGCAACATCTTTCACACAAATTTGCTTTTCTTGTGTTCTTCAAGTTCTTTCGGGTTTTCTTCGCGATCAACGATTACAATTTGTCTACTTTCGACAAGCTATCATACTTGCGAAACTTCGTTTGCATCATTAAATTCTTTTTTTTTCTCAGCAGAATGGCGAAACAAGGGCAAGAAGCAATGAAAAAGGCACTTCAAAATGCCCGAGGAGCCACAGCCGGAATCGGGCTTATTGCTGCTGCAGGAGCAGCCGTTTATGGAATCTCCCAATCTATGTTCACCGGTAATACATCCTATTCTAAATGTAAAACGTGTTTTTTGTGTTTCAGTAGAGGCTGGTCATAGAGCTATCATGTTCAACAGAATTGGAGGACTCTCCACCGATCTTTACAAGGAAGGACTTCACTTCAGAGTTCCATGGTTCCAATACCCAATCATCTACGATATCCGTGCTAGACCAAATCAGGTATTCGTAATCTGAATTGAAAAACAGTGTTTATGATATTCATATTGAAGATCCGCTCTCCAACAGGATCAAAAGATTTGCAAATGGTCAACATCGGACTTCGTGTCCTCTCCAGACCAAACTCAGACCAACTTGTGCAAATCTACAGAACTCTCGGTCAGAACTGGGAAGAGCGTGTTCTTCCATCGATTTGTAATGAAGTTCTCAAGGGAGTTGTTGCCAAGTTTAACGCTTCCCAGCTTATCACTCAACGTCAACAGGTAGTTATAACAGCTTTATGGTTCAATTAATTTTATTTTTCGCAGGTTTCAATGCTTATTCGTAAAGCATTGATGGAACGTGCTCTTGATTTCAACATTATTCTTGATGACGTTTCACTCACTGAGCTGGCCTTCTCGCCACAATACTCAGCAGCTGTTGAAGCTAAACAAGTTGCAGCTCAAGAAGCCCAGAGAGCTTCCTTCTACGTTGAGCGTGCTAAGCAACAAAAACAGGAGAAGATTGTTCAAGCTGAAGGAGAAGCAGAGTCCGCAAAACTTCTCGGAGAGGCCATGAAAAACGATCCAGGATTCTTGAAGCTCAGAAAAATCCGTGCCGCTCAAAAAATTGCTCGTATCGTTTCCGAGTCTGGAAACAAAACTTACCTTCCAACTGGAGGTTTGATGTTGAATATCGCCGACACCGACTACCTGAACGTTACCGACAAGAGACGTTGAACAAGTCATTCCTAAATCTGATCTGACCGAATTGATGAGTAATCGAACACTGGAAACAGGCTGTTTTTCTTTCTCCTTTTATTTAGCTCTGTTTTTCTCTTTTTTGTTTCATAGTAGTGTAGTTTCCACCCACATCATTTTGTTATTGTTTGTTCTCAATAATTAAATCGGATTATAAAAATCATAATGATTTTTTTCTCAATTTATTTTTCAATTTTTCTAGTTCAATTATTGTACTGTCTTCGCTAGGTATGATACATACAACACCGGTTCAACATGAAAGGCTGGACGGTAAAAATAAGAAGAGTAATAATTTAACATGGCAAGGACTAGATTTGAGTTGTGTTGGCAATTTGTGAGAAAAAGTTTAAGTTTCGATTCTAAACTGCAGCTAGTTGTCGTTCCAAATTCTCTTTGAAGCATTGCTTGATATCATTGAGTACAGACCAGCATGGAAGCATAGATACATCAGCCTGAACAACAAAACAAGAATATAAGGAAACTGAGATTTTCTAATACCTGGAATGTGATTCCTGGCTTCATATTACAGAATCCGAGGCATTTCTTTCCAGCCGAAGTCCTATCTACTTCCTTATCAATACAGCATTCGGTGTGATCATCACTATCAGCAGCACATTGCATCAAATCAAGACCATGATGTTGTGGGCATGCATCAGTTCCCAAGAACATTCCAGTCAACGTTTTCTTCGAGAGAACATCAAAACTGCAAATGCGTTCGCATGAGTTGTGAACTTTTCGTCCTTTGCAACATTGAAGGAACTTCTCGCTGGCGGTCTGAATGTCTCAGATTATTTTTTCTATCTAAAATCTGAAAGAGACACTGACTCTTGGCTTAGAAACAGCGATGACTGGTGCTGGTTGTGGAGCTAAGTGACTCTTTTGAGAAGCTGGTCTTGGGATTGGGCGAGTAGCTAAAGTTAATTTCGAATAAACCTTATCATTGAATAACGAAAAAGATACCTGGCTGTGGTTGTGGTACTGGACGACGAGTTTGTGGTCTAACTGGAGCTGGACGAGTCAATTGTTGCTGTGGTTGTTGTGGACGGACGATACGTGGTTGTTGATGTTGATGTTGCTTCAAATTATTCATTATGTATTTATGAAATAGAAACTTCCTGATTACCTCAGCTGGTTTCACGAACGAGTGTTGCTGTGGTGGAGAAACAACAGCAGCAGTTGGTTGCTGTTGGGTACGTGGAATATTGGCAGAGCTAGAGTGAACATTTCCTCCAACAGATTGAACACGAACCTTTGATCCCTGAAAAATCATTTATAGTTTCTGCTGAAGCGATTCTAACCTTCCGAAACCATTTCCAACAAGAATAACAAGGACCACAGTAAAAAAAAAATGAAAAATAAATACCTGTGGCCTTGTTCTTTGAGTATCCTCGAAATATGAACGATGTCCATCAACAATGATATCATCTGGTCTATATGTTGGATTCTGTAGAATGGTTAAAAATTGTTATTTGTAACTGACAAAACTGAAATAAGGACCTTTGGACGTGGTGGATCAACGTTGTAGAGTGACTTCAATGTTGGAATGAATCGAGCTGGTGGAGGAGGTACACGAATCTGAAACGGATGAGAATGGACAGAGACATAACGGGAGAGTAAGTGTGGAGGATGAAAATAAAAAGTGGAAAATGAAAAAGAAACATGCAGAATGAACATACAAGTGGTGCCTGAGTCTGTGCTGGAGGCGGTGGAGGTGGAGGTGGTTGAGCGAGCAGAGTGATCTGCAAACAAAATCAAGAGAATAAATTCGAGAATCACCAACGGAACAGTGCAATAGATTTGTTGCATGGGAAAATAACTATGGAAGTGTGCAAGTACGGCTTTTCTAGCAATTTTTCAGACTATTTTTCTCAGATCGAACTTGCCAGATTAGTTTTTTTTTTGAAAACCAAACTTAATCTTAATGATTGACGTCTGATTTTCTAAACTCAAGTAGGAATACACTCAAGTATTTCAATATAGCTAGAATTGAATCTCTTTCAGAAACCTCCCTGACAACTGTCAAATTAAGATAAACTATTAGCACCATGAAATATTATTATTTTGAACTCAATCCCTTTGTTAATAGTATTACAGTTTTGTCTTTGGTAATTTCAGCCTACTGTCTGTTTTTTTTTTCTCTAATCTTCCAGTTTCTCTAGTGCAGATTATGCTCTACTCACCTTCTCTTGATTCTGAGTGAAAGAATTTGGTTGTTCTCTGAACAATTTGTTATCGAAATCCACTTGCTGAACACTTCTAGCAGTATTCACGTGTTGGAACGCAACATCTGGAACCTTTGGTGGTGGTGGAAGTGGTTTCTGATGATATCTTGGAATATCAGCTGGTTGAACCATAACTGGAGTTTGTTGAGATGGAACATATTGTTGTGCTTGATAAGCCTCTGGTGGTGGTGGAGGGGCTTGTGGAATAATCACAGTTTGAGAATAAATTGGTGGTGGAGCTGGTGGTGGTTGTTGCTGGTATGGCAGAGGTTGTGCTGACTGTTGTTGCTGTTGATATTGAACAGGTTGCTGCTGTTGTTGTTGCTGTGGCTGTTGGAAGTACTGTGGTTGTTGTGGTTGATATTGTGGTTGGAATTGCTGTGGTTGTTGAGCTTGGAACGGCTGATATGATTGTGGCTGTTGGAATTGCTGGGGTTGTTGGAACTGTTGTGGTTGTTGATATTGTTGGAAGTTATTAAAATTATTATAGTGTTGCTGTTGTTGTGGCCATTCGTAATATTGGCAATGGGCTGAAATTGGGGAATTTTGAAGTTATAGTTTTACTCTGATCAGATATCAGTTTGGGGATAGAAGCTAGAGAATTCCTTCGTATGAATATTACGAAAATTGATAACATTTATTATGGTTTCAGAACAAAAGGAAAGTTTTCAGATAAATTCTGGATCTCGCTTCAAAATAAATTCTCAATTACTTGTTTTGAATAATCAAAAGTAGATGCAACTCAACCAGAGGTTTTATGAGATCCGCGCCTTTTAGTTACAAAAAATGCATTTTGGATTCAGTTATATCAACCAAAAAAATTCTATAGTTTAAAAATTTTGGGGTCCGATTTACCAGAAGACAACGGAACTAGATCTAGTCAGGAAATCACGGCAAACCGAGAAATCAATAACAAGAGCTGAAACAGTGTTATCCCTAGAGACTTCCAGCATAACTCAAGAGTCCAGGCTCAAATTTTCACTCACCTTGCACCGCCAATATGGCGACAGTTGCCACAAATCGGTAGATCATAATAGTGGCAAAGAGAGAATGGAAAGGTAAGAAGGTAAAGACTAGGGAGGACCGGATCTTAGTGGGCAGCCCAGCACTGCTAACTAAAGCCGAATGGCAACGGGGGCGTGGCCAAGACACGGAGCGAAGAAAACGAAGAAGAAGATGAAGCAGAAGACGTTGGAAGAAAGAAGGCGTTGGTGTGGTGTTGGAGGGGAACACTGGAAAAGGTCGACAGCCCTCCGACTGTAACGGTGCGTGGTGGGCAAGATGTGTAATTTCTAGTATAATCTAGGCGACACAGACTGGTGTGAAGCTGCTTTTGGCTTGGATAGAGATGGAGAAGCAGCAGAAGCCAATTGTTAATTAGGACGACTAGGTGTTGTACAATTCTTTATGGTCACACTTTACAAGTCTCCCTTTATTTTCCATTCAAGATCAACTACTACTAGTTGAATGCGGTTTTGATTTAGTAGTTTTCCAATTTCAAGTAGATGACGTGGCATCTCTTCGTGTCCCTGGTCTATGTACCTTGAATTATCTTGTTTGAATTGAAATAAAAAACGGAATGGAGATGAAGCGGTTATTCCGGTGAGACATCTCATTTCACTTTCAAGGCGCTAACCTTTTTGATTGGCAATTGCGTGTCCCCCCATCACAAACAATTACATGTGTCTCCTCTCGAGTCATGACACCCTGACGACGCAACGTGACGAAGCGGCGCGACACCGCCAAACCCGTCTCCAGAAGAAAAATGAGAAATGAAGATGGAAAGAGGAAGAAGCCATTGCGCAATCGTCGGAGGGCACGACGCCACAGATGTTTTGGCCGGCCGCCGCCAGAAGAAAGGAAAGCCTTTTGAAAAAGGACGTAGCAAAAAAAAGAAAAGCAAAAGATAAATAAAAAAACGAGTTCCTTTTTCCGCAGCAGATAAATTGGATATAGAGAATAGACTGACTGTAGTGGCTGACTTTGTCTTTATAGATGAGGTATGAAACCAAAATAATCGAACAGAAATGAATCACATTCTGTGAGAAAACATTGATGAGTTGACCAGAACTATCTGCTGTAATCAATACATCTGGAACATTTTCAGGTAGCGATTGAGAGATTCGCAAGGATATAGTAGTCTTCTCATTGTAGTAAACGTCATGTTCAATTTCATTAGGGTGTCTCTATCTTTCGTTATGAGATATTTTCTGATCTGATTTTTTGTCAGTTCAGTACCTGACTCGTGCTCAGAACAAGCAAAAGATGATAAGTGTTATTCACCATTTCATCGAGCTACGAGTTTCAATAAGACACACTTAAACTAAAACACCCTAATAGTTTGGTTTGATGATCAAAAGAAGGTTCCTTTCAAGTTTTTATGCTAATTTTCCTAATTCGATCTCTATTATCTGTAGTCTTCTAGCCACCAATTCAGGGTTCTCATAGGTGATCAGATAATCTAATGCTACACAATTTGAATTCAAGGTGAAGCGTAGTTTGGTTATGCTTTCCGTAAGATTCCAATAACTTTTTCTCTGTAATAGAGTAATTCTTTCAGATACAACATCAATGATCTTCAACTAGATCATTTTCAAATCATTCGATTCTGAATCAAAAGTTCCAAAGCCATTGCTGAAGCAATTCCTGTTGAAGATGAACCTTGACGTAGTTCTCTGATTCCCATGTCCATTTCCCATTCATTTTCTCTTTTTACCCCCCTCTTATCACCTCTGTCCACTTTGATTGATTCCGAAAAGAAACTCGGTTACGTAATCCGAATCGGGTTTCCTCCTCATCCACCTCCTCTTCATTTCTTCAATTTCGATTCTGTCTCTTCGAATCGTTTTAAAGATATATGTACATACAGATAACACAATTTATTTCCTCTTTTCTATTATTATGATACTACATTTGGGACTGATATGTAGTCCTGATCTGGATAAAACAATGGATATAGTAGGCAACATTAGAGGCAGAGTATAGGAAAAAAGGATGAATGCATTAAGCCATTTGAAATAGAATAAACCCGCATGTGTGACATCATTAGGAAGAGAAGAAGAAGAAGAAGAAGAAGTACTGGTACAAAATGTAGTTCTTATGAAACGTTTTTTCTCATCAAGTGGCATGAGTACATTGGATGGAGAGGTAGGAGGTTGTTCAGAAAATGTTGTCATTGAGGTCGGCACGGATCGGAAGAAGTAAATATTGTCGTTCATCGGAGAATTCCGAAGAGGGACGACGGAATGAAGCACGAACAAATAGAAGGATCGAAGCGGTTCCTGAAAATGAATTTCGAATAGTGAAGGTCGAAAAAGAACATTTCTAGGACTACTCGAAAATAATTTAGTACGGCTCCACGAAAAACTATAAAACTTTAATTTTAACAACTTCCATCAAAGTTCAGTTTCCGTGAATGAGTTCTCACCAATTATAAAAAAGAAAGGCAAGAAAAATGTAGGCATATCCAATCCGACCGTTGTGTTTCCTGGAATAATCTGAAGAGATCTCAATTCCTTCGGCGGCTCACAATTCTCTGAGTTTTGATCTGTTCGAAGAAATGGACATTCTTTTGGAGGGCAAACAAATCGATCGAATCCCACTGATAATTGATCAGTCACTGATTTCTTTGTAACTGGTTCGAATAGTCCTTTCCAGATTTGTTTCGCTGCCACATCATGAGCAATTGGTGATAGATGGAAGCAGTCTAGAGCCAGCAACCCGACATTTGGTTTCTCTCCTAGTAGAGGAATAGATTTCAGATCCATCGCTGGAGCAATAACCACTGTGAAGTTCTTTGAGTCTTTTGATTTATCGTTGAATTCATTGACCACTTCTTTCAATTTATCGTCAAACTGTTTCTTGATATCCAGGTATTCCTTCTCGTTTAGATCAAAGATGCAAGAACACGTTTGTCTGAAATAAGAACATATTCAATAAACTGGACACATAATAATAACATACTTATGAGATAGCTCACAGAATGGACTGACTTTGTGAGCCTGAGAATGAATTTGCACATTGATTGGAGGCATTACGTTAACAAAAACATTCGGAATGCTGTCGTGAATGATTGATAGAGCTGTTTTTATGGAATCTCCGAAACTCTCTGGTCCATAAAGAGTTTCATTTTTACAAATATTGCACAAATCGTTGTGTCCAATGAAGATATTGACGAATTTCCAACTATTTGAATTATCTCGACCCAATTTTCTTTTCAAAACTCGTGCAAGATTTTTGGCTTGTGCAGGAAGTTCATGGCTGAAGGAACCAGCAACAGCCAAATTGAAATCATAAAACTTCCGGATTCTGTCAGAAGATCCTCCTTTAATTCTTGGTGAAAATTTTCGGAACATATCTGTAAACAGTTACTTTGCAAACGTCTTTCTGAATAAACTCACTAAGCAATGTTGATTGCTCGTTCAATGCCACATCATCTCCTGTAACAAAAGAAACACCTGGATACTGTTCAAAAATATCGAGAATCGATGAAGATTTTGCTGATTGTGCAACAGAAACAGAATCACCAAGAGCTGCGACAACATCGATTTGCGAGGGATGTAATTGATGGACTGATGTTGGTCCATCGAGCAGAGGACGAGAACAATTGAAGTGGGGAAGTCCCATCGGATGTTCTAAAGGAAACATTCAATAGATTTTGCACCGAAAACACAAAAAAACTTACTCATCGAATCCATGAAATCCTTTCTAACAGTTTTCCAATCATTGAAAATTTCCACAGAAATTTCCAGAATTTCTTTAGGAGGTGCAATAATTGAATTAACTCCAAAAACCAGGAAGTTTACCACAAACAAAATCAGAAATCGTGTCATTTTGTTGGCAGAATAGAGAACGTTACCGAAAATGGAGTGGTTTGTGTGTCTAACATGTTTCGTTTTTCAGCAAAAGACTCCCGATAAGATAGTCTGTTTTTGCAATTTACACCATAAGCCATAGATAGGAGGGAGCAATTTGGGAAGAGGAGGTGACTGAGAACTAGAGATAATAAACAATGAATGTAGTTTGTGACTTGTGAATAGTTCCATTAGAATGTTCTGGTTGAAGTAGATTTGGTGAAAATCTCGGGCGAAACTCCAAGTCTCTTTTTGGGGATGCAATTAATCATGCAGCAGTTTTCTATGTCTCATATTTTCTCCGATAAATTCCAGAGTATTCCCTTCGGAAGCACATTCATTCTGAGCCTTCTTGTACTCGAAGTCTCTGATTTCGATAGTTTTATTTCCTCAGTTTTGATCAGCCTTTTGTAGCTTTTCATGTTAAGAATATCGTGTTTGAACTAGTCTGTTCTTCTTCTAGAGTAGGCACAAGACCGTATAGCCTACACATGATTCTTGTAGCTTCTGTTCTTTACATGTCACTGCAATTTCATTTCTGACTGTATTGTACTCAACTGTGAGGATGTTCAGTTATTTTTTCCTTTTCCCTTAGACATTGTATTATGCATAAATAAACAATATCATTACGTCATCCCTTGCTCCCCCTCAACATGAATTCTCTCTTTGGCACCTTCCGACTTTCGTTTCTCATTCGAAGCTCATGCAAACATGAGTCACCATCTTCTTATTTCCTCCGCTTAAAACTGACCATCCGTGGCGTTTGTTCTCTGTGTCTCATATTTATATTTCATATTCCATCACTATCTCCCAGTTTCCCCCGTTTCCAATTTCGATCGCATACAACAAACACACTCATACACATACTCTCT
>GL380420.1:27958-42470 GCA_000143925.2 Caenorhabditis brenneri
TTTTTCATATTTCATTGGATTCTCTGCAACTGGAGGAACGAGAGACAGTAAGTCTAAAGGTACGTTTCACTTTTAGAAATACCCTCTGACATCCTTGACTTCTAGATGACAGTGCAAGATGCAGAGGAAAATTCGCATGCGTCATTGCCATGATTTTCGATGTTCTTCAGGTAAATTCAAAAAATAAATTGGTTTCAAAAATCAGTTTTGAAATTTCAGATAATCGCATGGTTATTCATCATTTCGATAGTATCCTGGATGTGCATATTCTATTACTTTTTCAATGAACTCTGCATGAATCTTCATGGTTTTACGGATGGAGACTGCATTGATCTACATGTTTTTTGGCCATTAGTTGCTTCATTTGCAAATTCGGTAAGTTTTTTGAAATTTTGAAAACAGAGGAATTGATCTTCCCTAAATCTAAGATCCAAGTGCGATTCTAGTAAACTTTTTTGATCGAATCAAATAGTTAGATTCTCAAAAATTAATTGAAAGTGTTTGAAACCTTCTTCTTTCAATATTTAGAACTATTTTTTCTGGCCATTCAGGAAAA
Source organism: Caenorhabditis brenneri (assembly GCA_000143925.2). Classification (NCBI taxonomy): domain Eukaryota; kingdom Metazoa; phylum Nematoda; class Chromadorea; order Rhabditida; family Rhabditidae; genus Caenorhabditis; species Caenorhabditis brenneri. The sequence continues at coordinate 28,515 of GL380420.1, forward strand.
ATTAGATTTCCAAGAACAAAAATTCCAAGATAAACAATAACATACTCCAGAATCTTCGAATGTGTGGAGGTGATGTCCAACAGTTCTGTGCACTAACAACAACTGCGTTCTCCTGGTATGTCATCGGATGGGTTGGATGTGTTCTGATCATTCTTGGAATTTTACTATTCTTTGGAATTCATGCGTCTAATTATGCACATATTGGAAACGCTAACAGGTCAGTTTTTAGTTTTAAAAACCTGAACAATATTTAATTTCAACATTTTTCAGATACGTGGAACTGGGAAATCTCCGAATAGTGGATCATCGAGATTCAGGAGAGGAACGAGGGAGAAAAGGAGGGAAAGGAAGTGTAAGCAGAGGGGTACGACTACCAGAGAAGTATGAATTACAATCAACGCAATGGAGTGATTCTAGAGCGAATTATTCAATGAGGTTAGTGAATGAAGAAAGCTTGAACTCCCAAATGAAACATTTCAGAACATCGACAAGCCGCCAAGCGGAGCATATGTCTGATTCAGTCAGCCAATTCGATTATCGCAGGGATAAACGACCAAAACCGGTTTATTAAACTTCAAAACCAAATCTCACGTGCCTTATTTAGAATATTCAATTTCAAAAACTCAATTCAATAAATTCATTTTTCATTTCTACAAAACATACAATATGACGACATTCGCTCAAGGTGACCAACAAATGGTATTCCAGCTTTGAATTGAAAACTCTAAACCGTATAGTTAAGATAATATTCGAAGATGATACTCGTGATCAAATAATGCTTTTGGAAGTTATGAATCGATTCCCGAGGCGTATGAAATTTGGATGGGAAACTAGTTTTGGAAACTTTTTGAAAGTGATTCCAGCAACAGGAATTATGGAATCAGGGGAGAATGTAACCATTTTCACATTGAAACTTTCGAAAGACTAGTAAATTTAGAAAACGTTTGAAGTCCATTTCCAAGGAGGAAAACTAGCAAATACCGATATCATGGATTCTGATCATTCGGTTAAAATGTGGTGGACACCTGCGGAAACTAGAAAACGTGGATTGGAAGTGAGAAGACCACTTTTAAATTTAACTTTAGGAACTTGTTTTCCAGGACACAACATTCCAAGTTCCAATCATTTTTGCTGTTCATGTTCAACCGAAATGTGTTATGGAATTTGAGAATTGTTAGAGAGTAATAAATGAAAAGTCATTATCCAATTGAACATTGTTCTTCCGTTCAGATGGTTTCACAGCTTCCAATAGCATTTGATTTATTTTCCCGGCGTCATATTCAGTTACAAATGTTTGCATTAACCAGTTGGCATCCTAAATTCAGAGAGTTATTTGGGAAATCAGATATTTTAGAAGCTTACATTTTTATCAGTAATTGTTTTAAATGTTCGTTCAGCTGAATCATATTTTGTACTCAACCAATCAACTGTTACTTGTCCTCTCGTGGTTGCTTCTTTTTCTAATTCAACACTTGCACATAGTTTTACACATCTCAGTGCAATTTTCGAATCAACGGCTACAGCAACTGCCACGTCATCCACGAAGGCATAGATTTGCCCTATCATCTTATTATACTGCCGACCTCTTGCCGTGATATTGCTCAAAAAGTATGACAAGTCAGTTTTCTGATGCAATGATTCTTCAAAATCTACATCTTCATTGTACTGAAACAAACATTTTTGATTGTCTCAAAAAGCTTTCCTCACCTCAGGAGCTTTCAAAAAGCAAGTGTCCCATGGGACTATAGTGGTATGAAGAGATGAAAGAACTATATGTGCTGCTTCTGGATCCATTAAAAAGTTGAATTCAGCTGTTGAATTGAACGCAGAATTTCCAACTCCAAGATAATTTCCACCCATTATCACCACTTTTTGAATCCGTTTCGCTAACGTTGGATCTTTTCGAAGAGCTATTGCAATATTGGTCAGTGGTCCCAAACCAACCAAAACGATGTCATTGTTGCTTTTGGTTAATTGAATGAGTGCATCAACTGCATCCATCTTCTGAGATACTGTGTAATCCGATGGAAGAGTCTTTGGATAGACATCAGGAACTCCTCCAATCCCATCACTTCCAAAAAGATCTTCCCATACTACGATCGGACCTTTCGGATCCAATGAATCGTTTGCCCCAACAAAAACTGGAACAGATTCTTTGCCAAGTGCTCTTAAAAGTCGAGCTACATTTGCAGCAGATTGATTAGCTGTGACTCCTCCATGAACTGTTGTAATTGCAATAACTTCAACGTTCGGACGAGTCAAAGCAATCGTCAACCCCCGAAGATCATCATAAACACCATCAGTGTCTGGAACATTCGAGAAAGATGGGAACTAGGAAACCAACTCACTCACCAATTATCAGTTTCACTGTAGGAGTTCCCACAGGACGAGATATTGAAAAAACAGTTTGAATCAAATACAAAGCAAGGATAATAAACTTGATCATCAAGAGCTAGAATTTCTGAATATCAAACTACAGTAGTGTTCAATAATATCTGTAGGGTATTTGCGAAAACTAGTAGTTCAGACAAAAATTGTAGTTGAAGAACTATTTGAGGGACGGTTTAACAGTGATTGGGGGAATGTGTTCTTTTGAATTCCTCACTATTTGCTAACTCCTTCCTCTCTTCACACAAATAACACAACTTTTTCCATTCAAGCCAATTTCTTCATTATGTGTTAACATGGCAACCAGCTAGGACTGGATAAGGAAATGTGATTGAATTGAAAGCTAATCAGATAAAAGTGAATGAGAAACTTATGCATATGAAAAGGTTTGCATACAGAAAACTCTTAGAGATAATACTCAATTGGAAAGACCTTATATCTCCAATTAACCTACAACTACAGTAACCCAGGTGTTCAAAAATAAGGAATCGCTAAAAGAATATAATCCGACGTGGGATGAAACAATTTAAGAAAAAAAACGCACGGAAATGAATACAACTCTAAATTGAGAAACTATCTCGATAAATGAAAATCCAATCTCTTCTCTGCAGAAACAACGCAAGAATATCCGTTCTCTTCTGTAATAAACTGGTTTTTGTGTCCCAATATTTCACGTTTTTTTTGTCAGTTTCTCCAACTTCGAAGTCATAAAATAGCTGCAAAAAACCATCAAAAACCATGTTCGTTTCTCCTCTTCTTGCGTCTAAAAGTAAAAAAATAGAAATTATATAGTTGTTATTATTAGTTGAAAGACATATCTCGATTGCCAAACGAGTTACAAAAAATATTCCAACAGATGAAATATGTAGAATTGACTGGTGAACTACTTTTCAGTTGACAACTTTTTCATACCTCCACTCCACATAAACATAGGACCTTTCAAACAGTAAGTTCATACTTTAGATCTGTTGTAGAATTAAAAAAGGTTTGATTATACAAAATTTAATTCATCTTGCTCCATGAGTTCTTCTCTATATCTCCGTACGTTTTTATGTCAGAATACATTCTCTTTCTACTGAAAATGGTCATCAAAGACGGTGGACAATAATTTCAGCTTGCGCGTGGCGAGTGAGTGAGCGCAAAGGCTTTTGTAAGGGAACTCTCATTTGAAAGTCCGCCAAAAATGTTTGCGGACGCGGCCTAGATTCGCCAGCTTGCGGAGAAACTCTTCCGCTAATATTTTTTACATTTTTCGAGCTTTTTTTTATTTCTGCAATACTTTTTCTTCGAATTTCATTTTAAAAACCAATGTTTGAAATTTTTTTTAGAAAATACGATCATTTTGGTATACTGGACGCTAATTTTTTCAGTTTTCTCATGGGAATAACCAAGGATTATTTAAAGTACGAGCATGCTGGCTCCTGTGGATGCGTTGGATCGACCAACGGTCAACTTGTTGCTGTCGATGGACAAACTGTCGCAGTTTCAGCTAATGAGTATCTCAACTTCTACAATATGAGAACCACAGAGAAGGTGTGTGATATAAAACGTTCAGTTGCTGGATCAACTTTATTTTCAGGTGAATGAAATCATTGAGTCGACTAAGCCAATAACATGTGTCAGACAATGCGAAAACAAACCACTTCTCGCTATTGGATATGCTGATGGATCTGTGAAGCTTTTCAATCAGGAGATGGAAGGCAAGTAAAAAAAGGTTTTGACAAAAAATAAAAGGGAAAATTCGGTTATACCCCCCACACGGATATGTCCCCCCACGTACTGGAATAACCCCCCACCCCGTTGAAAAGTGGGGGGTTATAACTGTGGGGGTGCATATCAGCATGCAAAGTACGGGGGGCTATAATAGATTCTATTTAAGTCCCCCCAGTTGTTTGGGGGTGCCATATCAAAATACCCGGACCTTTTCTATTTAAACCCCCCGTTAATTCCAATAAACACCCCCCAAAGCGGACGTTGGTATAACCCCCCACACCCGAAAAACGGCAATCTTGAAAAAAAAAGCTCGCGGAGCACGAAAACAGGCTCGAATGTGTTCAAGCTTGCTTCGGGAGTTTCCTAAGCCTGAATTTAAGTGGGATCCTACGCTTGAACATCGTGAAAAAGCAAAAAAAGCGGAAAAAAGCATGAAATTAGAGGAAAAACAATTAAAATCGATACAAATATGCCTTCATTAAATTCGCTGCGTACCTATGATACTCAGTTTTGTGGGGTGGGCTATCATAATGTGGGGGGTCTTATCACAATGTTTCCAGGCATTCTATTAGAGCCCCCCACATTGCGGGGGGTTATAACAGAATGCTTTCAAGATTCCAATATGACCCCCCACAATTAGACAGGAGTCGGCTATGTGGGGGGTTATGCCAATGTTTATGTTGGGGGGTGTTTATCATAATGTTACGGGGGGCTATATTAGAATGTTCCCAAATAAAAAGTATTTTTAGATTCTGAGCCAATCATGTTTTCTGGCCATAAAAAGTCAGTAAACTGTATTGAATTCAGCAGTGATGGATTGTTGTTCGCAACTGGGGGAAAAGACGGAGTTATCGTTCTTTGGGATATTCTGGCTGAAAGAGGAATGTTTCGCTTACATGGACACAAAGAGTCCGTAACTCAGATGAAATTCGTTCGGGGTGATCGTTTCATCATCTCAACGTAAGCTTCATGTTTCGCTAAAAATATTTCGAATTCTTTTTGTCTTTAGATCGAAAGACAGTCTCATCAAATTTTGGAGTATTGCAAGTCAGTCGTGTTTTTACACAGTGATGGACAGCCGAAATGAAATTTATTCAATGAGTCTGCATCGTGATGAGTCCATTCTAGTAGCTGCTACTGCCGAGCTGGAGTTGCTGGTTTTTGAACTTCACTGGAGAAATGGAGAGATTTTTGAGCAAGAAGTGAAGACTGAAGAACCAAGCGCAAAAAGAGGAACAGAAGACGAGAAAGATGTTGAAAGTCTCGCCAACATGGCAAACGTAAGACTGAGTTATCTGACATTTTTATTCAATTGCTTTTCAGAGATACATCTCTACAACTCTTCGAGGACGAGTAATTCGTCAAAGCAAAGGAAGAGCTCTACAATTGGTTGCAACACACGACGATCGTTTTCTAGTTTGTGTTGGTGCCGATAAAGTCGCTGATGTGTACAGAGTTTTCTCAGAAGCTGAATCAGCTAAACGTCTAACGAAGAAACTCAAAAGCGCGAAACGAAAGGCCACGTGAGTTAACGAAGGCTGTTTCTGGAAACCTATGTTTTCGTTTCAGATCTGATAGCTCAACAGTGAGTGAAGGAGACGTGGCGAAAGATGTGACAATTCTAGTGACTCGAATTGGTGAAATGGCTCTCCCACACAAGATCAAGTGGATTGATGTGGTCAAATCCGTGAAAACTGACGGATCAAACCTCATATACAAATGGTACGCACTACTCACCGACAACACAGTACACTGGGTTAAAATGAACATCGAAACCACATCGAACGCTGTTGAATGTGACAGTGTTGGAAATTTGGATAAGTTGGGTCATCGAGAAGACGTCCGTGCTTTGTGTGTTTCATCGTCTTCAAGTCTTTTGGCATCGGGCGGTGGAAGTGAAGTCATTGTGTGGAGTACACATTCTCTTCGATCCTCATTAACACTGACTGATAATGATGTGAAGGATATTGTTGCTGTGAACTTTGTACCTGGAGATAACTATATTTTGACTGGAGGAAAGGTGAGTTCTGTTCATTTCAAACCAAACTTGTACTTACATACTATTTTCAGAATGGTGAAATCGGAGTTTTTGAGCTGAGTAGTGCGGAACTTGTTGAAACAAGAAAAGCACACACCGGAGCCATTTGGACAATTCAAAATAACCCAGACAATGAAGGATTCATCACAGCGTCTGCGGACAAAACAGTGAAGTTTTGGTCGTTTGTATTAATCACGGAAGGATCAAGGAAGAGAATATCAATTAGAGAGCAAAAAGTTCTCGAGCTTCCGGATGAAGCTCTTGCTGCTTCATTTTCTCCAGATGGAAAGTTCCTTGTCGTTGCTCTCTTGAACAATACTTGCTCTGTTTATTTTGTGGATACTCTCAAGTTTTTTGTTTCACTTTATGGACACTCTCTCCCAGTAACCTGCGTTGATATTGCTCCCACGAGCAAGCTGTGTGTCACTGGTTCAGTTGATAAATCGGTGAAAGTTTGGGGATTGGATTTCGGAGACTGCCATAAATCATTCCATGCACACGACGATGCGGTTACATCAGTTTTATTCTGCCCAGGAGAGGAACAACTTTTCTGGAGTGCCGGAAAAGATGGAAAGATTAAACAATGGGATGCAGTGAAATTCATTTTGGTTCAATCGCTCGATAGACACACCTCTGATATCAGATGCTTAGCTCAATTCAGCAATGGATCTGTTATGTTCTCCGCTTCTCATGACAAATCGATTCGCTGTTGGGAGAAAACAGATGAGATGGTGATCGTGGAAGAGCGAGAAGAAATGGAGAGAGAAGAAGAGTATGAGAAGAAACTCATTGATGAGGAAGATGTCGTTGCTGGTGAAAATGCTGATAATGAAGCAGGTGTAGCTAGTAGCAGAACGAGTTCCAGTGTGGTTTCCGCTGAAAACATCATCCAGGCCGTTGATATTGTGAGAAATGAAAAAGTACAACGAGAAGAAGATCCCAATCATGAACCACATCCACTTATTGGTGCATATAGCAGCAAGTCTTTGGATCATTTTATTGTTGATGTCATTGCAAAGTGTCGAGCAAGTGACCTGGATCGAGCTCTTCTCCTCTTGCCTCTCAACTACATCGCTGATATTCTTCTTGCAATTGCGTCTTGCACACAACAAAAATATAAAGCAGAGTTCTGCACTCACGTTGCTCTCTATTTAACCAGGTCAGTCCATGATTGTGTATGAGGTAGTCTAGTAAAGACACATTGCTTTATTGTCTTAGTTTTGCTATGTTGGATTTACATTTATTTTTTGTTTTCAGAGTGCATCTCAGCCACATCATCGCTTCATCAGAATATGTTACTATTTTTGAACAAATGAAAGCAAAGATGCCTGAAGGAATTGAGAAGTTAAGAGATGTTACTGGAACCAACTTGGCTGCCCTTCGACTTCTTGCAGCCGAAATGGAAGATCGTGAGCAAGTGAAAATGTTCGCACAAATCGAACTTGGTGATGAAAAATCGACAAAGAAGAAGAAGGGAAGAAAAGCGGTGCTGAAGACTTTAGGTAATGCAAATTTACATTTATAATTTATCTACAAGCCCAGCGACAAACTTTGCTTTTTAACTAAACCCTCATAAATGTTGCTTACTGGCTATTCAAACAAGAGACCCATATTCAACCGGACACCTGTGAAAGTCGAGAGTGTGTCGCCTAATTTGAAAAGCTTGTCTTTCCCATTCTCTGCTAAACAAACAAAAACGTTGGTTCTTTTTTCAGCATAATCCTCTACTTCTTCCTCTTCTTGTGCGCAGGGCCACCAAACAAAATTTCTACCCTCCGCAACTCCAACGCCTTCAAATCTATATCTTTCTTTCTCTTTTTGTTTCCTTAGTTAAAAAATTGTACCCTTCCTTTTTTTCTCACTCATTTTTCTGCGTTGTTATTGTTACAATCTGGCTTTGTTTCTGTTATTTTCGTTATTCTATTCCTACCTTGATTTGTTGTTATCCCTTTTTGTTGTCTTCTCTTTTTTTTATCCACATTCAATTTGTTCGTCCAAATAAAAAACCCTCCAACGAGAGTTCGATTCCCTCTTTCCTTTTCTCGCTTGGCTTAAAAGCGGGAGCAAAACGAGAAAGTAGAAGAAGAAGAAGCTGTGCTCTCTTTTTCTTTTCACAACTCTCTGTGCCATCTCGCCTGCTGCGCTTCCTTTTCTCTCGTGTCAACGACGTCGTTGGCTTCGAGGAAGGGAGCTGGTCCTCGGTCAATTGTCGCCTTTTTCAAACATTTTGATTTGGCTCGACATTTTGATTGCAGATCTTTGCAGACCAAACGACTCAAAACTCATGATTTTGTTCGTCTGGTCACTAGTATCATCGGCTATCGAGGTTGGTTTTTTGGCTATTTTTCTATTCAAAATAGGAAAGTAAAATGTAATAAATAACACTCCCAATGTATTCATAAACATTCATTTTCACTTCCAGGCAGCTCGAAAACGTCACATTGCCAATTTCCTTCGTGCCTTACTTGCTCAACAACGGGTTACAAGAAACTATGAAATGCTCATTTGGAAAACTATTGTTAGGTTTGTTTACTGATAAAAATTTTTTGAAAATCAAATGAATCTCTTCAGATCTTCTCAATATTTATCAGCTCAAAGACCCAGTTCATCTAGATTATATCGTCCAACGAGCGAACCAAAACTAGATTCCACTCTTGTATTACAAACTGATTTGATTCAAGTTTACACTGAAAAGTTCGAAGTAAGTGATAAGGCAGATGACGTTGTCTAATGGTGTTCTTCAGACTCTCCGTGCAAGTGAATGGAGGTTCTGTCCTTCTCTGTGGCCAAGTGAAGAGGACTCAATCTACTTTATAGTTCATGATGAATTCATAGAAAAACGACAGAGAGATCCAGGAGGAGAGAACAATTTGGAGCCCAACTATTTTAAAGTAGGAATGAACTTGATAGCGAAAAAAGAAAAATACAAAACTTACAATATCTCTCAAAACAATTGAAAAAATTAAATCTAAGAAACCATAATTTCAGCTAAACGAAAGATGTGATCGTCTAGCCGTACACAAAACGATGACAAGATGCCTATACGCATGTTCATTCGAAATGTTCGTTGATGTTGTAGATGCATTCTCTGAGAAGTTGTTAATAGATGAACAATTTCGAGTTACTAGGATATGTAGTAAGTACTGTCACTCATAATCAGTTGAAAAATTCAATACTCTCAGGTATGTTCGCACCGCCACAAGAACTCGACCAACCATCAACATCTTCTCTTCGACCTGATCTCCGAACTTCAACACTTTCTCTAGCTTCTCATTCTCAACTTCCCCGTCCACTTCCAATTCTACAACATCTTTTTTGGGGAGATCGATCTGGTTCTGTGAATTACTCAAGCAATGAAAGATATGGAAGTGAAGGAAATTTGGATATGTCACCGAGTCGACGGCCATCGTATGTTTGATTTTTGGAATATGTTCTATCAAAATATTAGAAAAGAGTGTTGGTATTAATCCCTTGTAAATCTTTCAATTGAAATAAGATTACAGAATATTGAAGAAAGGTATTTCTGATAGATAATGCAAATACCCTTCTAGACACAATCTATGTTTTATGCCAACTCTTTCTATTCCCCCACCCATTTTGTGCACGGAAATCTACGCTTTTCCGCCCCATTTCTCAATATTCGTTTTTCAGAGGTCGCCCATCTTCCTCTGCAACTCTTTCGAATTCCGCAAGAAGACGTCGATATCGTTCTTGTAATTCTCCCGAAAACATCGATTCAGACGGAAGTCGATTCACACTGGAAAGTGGAAACGAAGAATTTCAAAGTCTTCCAAGGTATATCAGACAGCTAAATCAAAGAGACTTTGGAAGTCCGAGGAATAGCATAGCCAACGGGTGAGTGTTTTTCAAAAATTACAGGTTGAATTGAGTTTGTTATAGATACATTCCTGATAGTGTTAACTTCAATAGTTTGCCTCGATACATCCGACAGTTAGACAAGGCTATTTGTGATTCAACAGAAGACGTGAACTCGTTTCGATCTGACAGAGCACTTCCATCTTCTTCATCCTGTAGTCATCCACCCACCACTTCTGGGTCTTGCACGAGTAGTTTAGCTGAAGAAGCGAATAGATCATCAACACCGAACGAAACTACTCGAGTGGCTGCCGAAAGAACGAATTCGAACGGATCATCGTGTAGTCGGAAAACTCCAGAGTATCATCCAACAACTTCAGGATTAAAGTAAGTTTATAATTGAAAATTTAGCTGCAATGAATCAGTTTCCAGAAGTCACTTCACAATGGATGAATTGAGAATGATAGATGAAACTGACACAGAAACGATAGATACAGCCAGAGAAGTAGTTGAAGAAGATGCTGAAAGAGTTTCATACGGTATGTATAGTGATCGTGAAACCTACAATCAAGTTTAATGTTTTCAGCAGTGCTTGCCCATCAGAACACGAAGGAGAACGAGACAAAAACAGAAAAGCGAAATGGCCACATTCACAAAAAAGTCAATGGAAATGTAACGATTAAACTGGAAAATATAGATACTCTCGATGAAAAAGCTACAAATTCCGATCGAACTCGTATGCTTAAGCAATTGAAAGGCTTTGAAATCCTATCTTTTTCAGCAACACCGTACCCTCCAAATGATTCTGAAAGACCTATCAGTGAAGCTTCTTCCTGCCGATCGGATACTTTTCCGCGTGAATCTTTTTCAAAACCTTCACAACATTCATCTCAACCCCCGGTTCCTACAATCGACTTCTCAAAACTACCCCCACATGCTCAACAGATTTCACGATCTAAACGAAGTGTTCGTTCATTTCTTTTGTTCTCTGTGTCTCATGGACTTTCATACACTCTCAAATATTTTCAATTTTTTTATTTTCAGACTTCCGTTGTTGCAAACAATCTTCGGCAATCTACACAGCGACGATTCTCTGCATTCTCCACTGAAAGTAAGTGTTATTTTCTTCTTTTTTTTCTGCGTAGCCGAAATTACTCCGATGCTTCGGCCACGACCCCGTTTCATTATTTGTGTTTGTTTCGATGAACCTGTACAAACTTCTTCGCAATGTCAAGCGCATTGCTCAAATTACAGGCGATCGAGGAAGATCAGCTAGTCCTTCGTTCGAATATTATCAGAATCGATCACTTCGTGGATTTACTACTGCTGCAAATCGTGAGTTTTTTTCGTTCTTTGCTTCCTTGCATTTTTGTTGATAAACATCAAAAACGACCGCCAAGAAGGCAACATTTTGCCATAAATGACCACCTCACATACTCGCTACAAGGTCACATGCAATCCGACCGTGTAATTTCGGTTAGATATTCAAGATTTCACTTGATCCCTCATTTTACAAAAGAAACGTCTACTTTTAAATGTTATTTCCAGCTAATCGAGGATCTACAAGAAATTCGACTGCTCGCCACGTACAACTTTACCAATTCCTGACATCCAGAAGTTCATCGTTCAAAGCGATGTGTAAACCAAACTCAGTTCTCGTTTACACCGGAGGAGATAACACGCTTTACTCGGACATTCGAACTCGTCTAACTTCTCTTTTGCCTCCTGATGAAATCACTGTTTTTAATGTTTCAGTTGAAGCGCTGAGAAAGCAACCATGGGCGGAAAAATCAACGGTAAGAACAAATATTTATTCGTTATCGAATCCATTATTTTTTTTAGGTTTGTGTGATTCTCGCTTCCACGAAAGATCTCGACGATGCTGCCTGGGAGAAGATTCAAGCATATTTCAATCAAAACGGGAAAATTATTTTTGTGTGTCAAAATAAGCTTCTTGCCAGTATAACTGGTTGTGATTCAAGCAAGGCAAACGCTTCAATTCTTCGATTTGCGTTCGGAAATCAGAGCAGCAAACTGAAAGAAACCAATAAAGAGTTTGTTAAATTCCTGGAGAAGAATATGAAAAAACTTCCGAAGTCATCTGCAATAAACGAAACATTCCGCTCAAAAGATGTCAGTGTTGGTGCCAATTTCACTGTTGTTCTCAAAAAAGATCCAGATGCTCCACTATTCCTTTATATGCAAAATAACGGTAGTCTTCATGCTTCTGCTCTGTTCTCTGATGCAACAACTCAACAGCTGATAGCACCAAGTGAGTGATCTAAGAGCTAGTTCAAATAAAGAACAATTCAACTGTTCAGATAGTAATCTATTACGAGACTCCCTTCAAAGTGTTGGAGTGAATGTCGGCGAAACAGAAATACCGAAACTAACGAAAGGAATATTGCTTGCCGAGTACGATTCACTTATCGAAGGAATCGCAGGATTACGTTTAGGAGAGGAAGTTGGATTGCAACCACGAGTTCTGCTCAGAAAATCAGATGCCGTTCAAGAGTTGGGACTTCCGGAAGCGTCTTCAAAACTCTTACCAATTGAAGTGGTTAGCAGAGATTCAGATGCTGGAACAAGCACGGAATTCGACATAAATTTATACTTCAACCAACTACAATCAAAGATTGGACAAGTGATTCTTATTGTAGATGTAGCCACAACGACAATGGATATCATCGAAAGGTTTGTTTGTTGTGAATATTAGTAAATCAACAATTTATAATTTCAGTGTAAATGCTGCAATACCATCTCTTGAAAGTGTGGTTGTCGTTGCAAATCGTCAAATTCAAGGAAGAGGACGAGGTGGAAATGAGTTCCTATGTCCACGTGGAATGGCCATGTTCAACTTCTCCTTCACTGTTTCAAAAAGAAGTCGTCTCGCTAAACACCTTCCGATTGTTCAACATATATTCTGCGTGGCAATTGTTGAAGCGGCTCGAAATCTTTCTGGATATCCCGACTTCCCACTTCGCATCAAATGGCCAAATGATCTGTACTGTGATCGTTCTCATAAAGTCGGTGGAATGCTTCTACAGTGTAAAACGAGAGATGATGCATTTCAAATAAGCATTGGTTGCGGAATGAACGTTTCAAATGAGAAACCGACGCTCTGTCTGAACGACATGTTGCCAAAAGAAGCTCAAACTAGAATATCAAAAGAAGAATTGATTGCGGAGACACTGAATAGATTCACTTGTTAGTTTTAGATTAAAAATATAATCGAAACAAATTAATTCCAGATTATATGATGGATTACGAGAACAATGGACCTGAAAACTTCAAAAGGAAATATCACGAGTACTGGCTGCATTCGTATGTCATCTGTTCTTGCTACAAAGACTCTTATTCTTTTATTTCAGACAACAAGAAGTTCTTTTGTCCGACTTCAATGAACAAGTTACGATTCGTGGAATCGATGATGACGGATATCTGCAAGTACGCAGCAAAACAAGCCCGGGCAAGATCTTTTCAATCGGTGATGATGGAAACACTTTCGACATGATGAAAGGATTAATTCGTCATAAATATTAGAACAATAGCATGTAGAATGGAGAGTTTATTTATTTAATTCATTGAGATAATAATAATGCATCAACTCAATCTTTGTTTTCATTTCCTTCAACCGGAGAACATAATTGCATGAGCTCATCCACCACAGTCTCAATTTCAGCTACTTTTGTCATTCTTCCAAAACTAATACGCAAAGTTTTCGAAGCAGTTTCGAATGGTACTCCACATGCCTTCAAAATTGGACTGCACTCGTTCTTATGACAAGCAGCTCCAGTTGATGCATTGAACGTTTTACACTTTTCGAGTAGATCACATCCCATGAGATGGATAATTCAGGAAGGCGACACTGGAAGTATTCGGGAAGACGTGGGGATCCATGGAAGTGGATCAAATAAGAGATTTGAAGATATTTTCTGAAATGGAATAGTTTTATTTTGTTCTGAGAACTCTTATGGGATTACCACTATAAGCTGCTCAAA
>GL380421.1:0-14213 GCA_000143925.2 Caenorhabditis brenneri
CTATACGAAAGACAAAAATGAGAAAAATGTACTAGATTTGAAAAAAAGATTAGGTTTTTCGAAACAAAAATCAGAAATTATACCCCAAAAATCTTACAAATTTCCAGGTCAACTGCGCTGTCCCACCATGCCCAGCTCTTGAACCCCTTCCATACGGCTGTGCTGCTCCCCCATGCCCTCAACCAATCGCTCCACCGCCACCAATGCCAGCCCCAGCCCCGGCCTACAACCCATACCCATGCGCCAATCCACCATGCATCGTAGTCGAGCCGGTCCCAGTCGCCCCACCAACTCCAGCCTACAATCCATACCCATGTGCCACTCCACCATGCCCAGCCCCATACGTTCCAGAGCCACCAATGCCAGCCCCAGCTCCAGTCTACGAGCCATACCCATGTGCCACTCCACCATGCCCAGCTCCAATCGCCCCAGCACCAGAGCCAGTCATTCAACACGTCCCAGTGCCATATCCAGTTCAAGTGCCAGTCCCAGTTCAGGTTCCAGTCCCAACCCCGGTTCAGGTGCCAGTCCCAGTCTACCAACCAACCTACTGCGCTGTGCCACCATGCCAACCATCCAGAGCCCCAACTCCAGTCTACGCTCCAGCCCCAGCTCCAGCTCCAAGAGGAATTCCAGTATACGCTCCAGCACCAGCCTGCGCTCAACCACCATGCCCAGCAGCCTACCAGCCATACGGAGCTCAGGGATACGCACCAGCCTATGCTCCATACGCCACACCATCTTACGCCCCGGGATACGCTCCACAATACGCTCCATCCTACAACCCATACACCTCAGTGATGAGATCTCCATTGGCCGCTGCCGCTGCTGCCCCAGGATACTATCCATCGCCATTCAGAAGAGCCATGCTCCTCCTCGGATCCAACAAGAGCAAGAAGGTCGCCGTGGTTGCCGCCGATGAGAAGAAGAAGACTGCCTAAGCGTCTGGGGACTCCGTTATCTGTATATTTTGTGTCTTACTGTAGTGATTAACTAAGTTAATTAAAAAAATAAATCTTGATCATTCATTTATACAAAAAACCAAACAAGAAGAGTGTTGCCGAGTGGATGGATTTCTTAGAAATGCAAAGAATATGAAAAAAGAAGGAATGAAAGAAAGCTGAGATAAAATTTGAATCGGGGATCGTCATCAGAATCGAGAAATAAAAAAAATGTACAGAAAACTTGTGATGGGGTGGGAGCTCGAGCTTATGGCTGCCAGGCAAGAGCGTATTGTCCGTTCTTCTCGATCTTGCACGATTTTCCCTCCTTGAAGTGAGATTTGTAGGCAAAGTCATCGAGAGCGACGACGGTCTCGAACTTTCCTCCCAACGATGATTCGGCTCCCTTTTGGATGGAGTCGGCGGATCCGAGGAGGTCACCTCCTCCCATGGCTCCCTTCATCGATGCCTCGAGCTCCTTGTTGCAGCAGGTGAAACCTGGAAAGAGTAGGATGTAAGCTTTGCCGGGAGTATTCCTACTGGCTAGAGTAGCCCTGTCGACTAGAGTATCCCTGTTGCCACTTGCCTAGAATAGGCCGTAAGCTTTGCCTAGAGTAGCCTTGTTGCCCCTCGCCTAGAACAGCTGTCGCCATTTGCCTATAATAGACTACTGTCGGTTGCCCGATGTAGGCCGTCACCCTTGGCCTAGATCAGCCCTGTTGCCGCTTGCCAAGAGTATCCCTGTCGCCCCTTGCCTAGAGTATCCCGTTACCCCTTGCCTAGACTCTGCCGTCCTTCCCTTGCCTAGAGTACCGCTCGCCCCGTTGCCGCTTGCCTAGAGTATCCTTGTCGTCCTTGTCTAGCGTAGTCCGCCACCCCTCACCTATAATAGGCCGTGAGCTTTGCCTAGCTTAGCCGGCTTTCTTTGCCTAGACTGACCGCCTGCCCTTAACCTTCAGTAGACAGTCACCCTTTGCCTAGCCAAAGCCGTCTTTCCTTGCCTAGACTAAGCCATCGCCTCTTGCCCAAAGTATCCCTGCCTTCCCTTTCCTAGAGTAGACCGTAAGCTTCACCTAAGGGACTACCCTCACAGCTGGAGGTTCCTGGTCACACTTAGCTGTTTTTCCGTCCCTAAGCTATCCCCAGGAGATGTTTTCTCCATTTCTTCCCAATCAATCACTAATTCGTATCAAATATTTCATACTTTCACCCCCTATCCTCCTAGCCGCTTCATCCACAACTAGCTTCCTCCCCCCCCCCCCTAATTGGTGATATCCTGACGAAAGAATCCCGCTTCTCCTATCCTGCTTTATCTCCCAAACTACACTTACCGCTGTCATTGATGTAGCAGTTGTCCTGGGCGAAGCAGACGGTGACGGCCAAAGCGGCGAGCACGACGAGTGAACGCATTGTTTCGAAATGAAGAGGCTGGAAAACTAACTGTATGCCAAGGGCTTTTATATACAACGAGATGGTAATGAAAGATAGGTATGGTGTGTACGTGTTGACAGTAAGTTAAAGACAAAGATGCTTATCGTCGGGCGGCCCGGGGCGGTGCAATTCTGAGGTTCGAGATGGGCGCCGTAGATAGCGGCGCGGCTCAAGGACAAGAAGAGATGGGTAAACAGAGGACACAAACTGTGTATGGAGTGAGAGGAGGGTTTGAATTTACAAGAAAACTTACTTCCTCAGTTGTTGTCATGGTCGAGAAGGCGGGGAGACCTAGTGTACTGTCTGAGGAGAGGTAGGTGTCCAAAGATCGGAGGGACGGTATTCGTGGTCTAGGGAGTCTTAGGACATGACAGGCCACGTAGATCCGGGGTTCCCTAGGTTCGTGGATTCCCGAGGCTTGTGGATTCTAATGTTTGTGGTATTCTAACTTTCTAGGTTCCTAGGGACGCAGCTACCTAGCCCATCGGCCAACCAGGGCCTTGGAAATTTAGCATTGAGGATCCCTAGGCCCGTGGCTTCCTGAGAAAATAGTTCCCGTGGCTTGCCATGTCCGCAGCTAAGTAGCTTAGTGAACTTCTCGGCACGTAGTGTCACAAAACCTGCGGCTTCCTAGACCCGTGGCTCCCTGGGCACATGGCTTGCTGGCCCGTAGAGTTCTAGACCTGTGGCATCCTAGCCCCGAGGCTTGCGAACCCAGCGGCTTCCCAGACCTGTGGCTTTGTAGGTCAGTGGTTCAAAGGCCACAAGCCTGCGGCTCCGGTAATCCGGTCGGTCTCTACGCCTGTAGCTTGCCGATCGGTAGGCTGCTCAGGCCTGCTGCTTCCTTGGTCGGAGGCTTTCTAGACTTGGGACCCCCTAACGCCCTGGCTAGCTAATTCCGTGCCTTACTAGACCCATGACTTTCCCGACATTCAAAAACCTACAGTAACCCTAACCTTGAATCCCGAAACCTCACTCACTCACCTTGCCCTGGTAGCTTGGTAGCCAACGTACCTAGCCAGATAGTAGTGGAAGCATACCTACAGTACATCACGAAACGAACACACATTCCAAAAGCGAAAAAGAAAAACGCGAAAAATCTGAATGATGATTCGAAACATCCAGTAGGATTACACACACGACAATTATCTCTCTCTCTCTCTATGCGAACCCCCCCTTACTTATTGTTTTCGAAAACTGCCGAATAAAACGAAAAGAAGGAGGAAGAAGAAAAAGGAGGAGAAGAAGAAGCTAACCGAGAAGAGATAAACTGGAATCTGACGGGCACGGTCTTCTTCTTCTTCTCCATCTCTGACTGAGCGTACTAAGTGCCGATGAGAAGGCAGAAAGAAGAAGCTGAGGGGGGCGGAGCTTCCAGGCATAAAAAAGTGGGTGGAGTTTTTGTGTTCGGTTCCCATTCCGCTTCACTGCCGAACGGCTTCTTCTCCCAGAGATCTCGAATTGTTTCTCTGTCTAATTTTTCGCGAGAAAAGAAGCGAGAATGGCAAAAACGATTGATTTGATAATAGCTTTTCGTTGCGGGGAGAGGTGCGGCGAGATCATCAGTACCTGTTTGCGGAAGAATCCCGCGGGATTAGATACATTCACTTTTAGAAGTGCTGGGAATGACGGAGAAGATTGCTACATGCAAGGAAAAAAAGTTTTGCGTGGATCGGGTGTCTGGATGTTGATTGATAGGAATTGGATAGTAGTGTGATAGGTCAGAAGAACGAAAAGCTTGAACTCTTGAAACAGATAGTCATTAATCCAATCATAGCTACTGAACACAGATCTATCACGATATTTTGATTCCGAACAGTCGAGAAACCACGGATACTGTATTCCATAGTTTTTGAACAGTCAAGCTTTGTTGGTTCCCACTAAACTTATAATAGAAGTACACCGGCCTGTTCAGAGCAACATATCTCGGCTGCCGCTGGAAATTTCAAAAAGTGGTCAACTAGAAAAATGTTTAGCTTTACATTTTGAGCATTTTATCAGTTGAAAACTTTTCGATAGCTTTAAAGACAATCGAGATATACTGTCCCGAACATGAAGTACTCAATGATGTATTGACCCCCATAGTACTGCACGTTCAGACCAGTATATCTCAGTTGACTTTGAAAATTCCAAAAAATTGTCAACTAAATAAATCTTCAGTGACACATTTTGAGCATTTCATTAGTTGAAAACTTTTTGATAACTCTAAAGACAACGGAGATATGCTGCCCGGAAGGTGTGGTACTCTATGTGCTTATGTTACAGTGGCCCTTATAGTACTGCACGTTCAGTGTGATATATCTCGGTTGCCGTTGAAAATCACGAAAAGTGGTCAACTAAACATATGTTCAGCAGAGCATTTTATTCATTTCATCAGTTGAAAGCTTTTTGATCTCTCTGAAGACAACTGAGATATGCTGTCCGGAAGGTGTAGTACTCGGCGTACTTATGCTACAGGGCTTATAAGGGTAAGCCGACAGTCATTGGAACGGTTACACATATGTTTTCTGATGTTGGCGGCAAATAAAGGGCAACCAAGTGGGCAAGTTGCCATTGATAAGGGAAAGCTAGTCGGCAAGTTGCCCTTAAAAATGGGCCAGCTTGTCGGCAAGTTGCCCCGACAACCCTGTGTTAACAGCTACTTGCAGTAAACTCACTGCAGTACCTAACTACCTGAGTGACTCAGACAATGCTTGCCAACGGCAAGTTGCCCAGCCATGCCCTTTGCAAATTACACCCCATAGATCAGGCCGATAACCGAAACAAGAAGTAGGTAATAGAACAAAGGGTGTGTAACTGTTGTAAATATTCGAGTGGGTTATATAGGTTTTTCCCTCTCCCATCGGTTTTACTTAACACTCATTCTACATGACGCTGCTTCTTTTCCTTTTTTGCCTTGGCAAGTTTTTCTTCTCCTTTTTTTGTCGGCGTTGTTTCGTTCACATTAAGCTTTACACATTCTGACCGAAGTCCTCCTCCTCCTTCCCCTACTCCGAAGGCCACACGTAGTCATGGTGTCTACATCATGGAACCCGATATCGTCTATCTCTAGCTTCTGCTTCCTCCTGTGCTTTGACCTCGAACACGTACGTACGTGTTCCAGAGAGTAACAAAAAATGTCTGCTGCAAAAATGGTGGGGCTTAAGAGATACTCTCATTTTATGTATATATAAATATATATATACTCAAAAAAGGATAGGTGGGGGATGTGTGATAAAATGGAATAATAACAGGGAAGAACACAACACGAGAGACGGGGAAAGGGAGAGTGTGGAGAGGAAGGAACATTGAATAGTTAGAAAAACACAGTAGGAAGGACAAAAAAGAACAAAAAGAATAAGAGATGTTTTAAAACAGAACGGAAAGAGGTAATACGGTTATTCAGGATCGAAAAATGGCATAGCAATGCCATTTTTCAACCGGGAATAACCGTATTTAAAGGAGCAGCAAAAAAACAAAAAAAAAACACAAGACCAGCTCGCTAACTGGGAGGGGACAAAGCTCGTTTTTAAAGGATTTTGTGGATGGAGGGAATGATGGAAACGTGAAATATTCAAGATAATTAACGTGTGTGTGTGTGTTTTAAAGAGAACATGGGGCATGATACAGGGTTGAGTTACATTTTATAAAAGAAGAGATTTGCGGGATGATGAATGATGGAAGAGCTTATGGGGGAAAATGTGGAGAAAAAGGGATTACCCGGACTGGAATGAATTAAACAATAAGCAACGATTTTTTGAGCTTCATAGCTCTAAAATGCGTAGTGAGGGACTCCGATTTATATAGAAAAAGACACCGGAGAGAGAAAAATGAAGGACCAAAATAGAATAGAACAGGGGGGCTGAACTGCCAAGGCACCTAAGAGTAAAATGATAAGATGGGGTGGTGGGTTTTGAGGTAGCGGGAGTGAAAAACGCCAAAAGAAGTACACAAATATATAAAAAAAATTAGGAAAAAAACACAACAAAATTTAGGCCTCCGAAACGTTGGATTTTGGCGGCGGTGACGACGATTCGTCGGTTCGAATCCTCTTCGCATCCACTGGATCACAACCATCGCTGGTTCGTTTACGGCTGATCTCGCTGGCCATCGTGGATCCATCTCCTCCATTCTCGGACGTCTCGAACTTCTCCTCATTGCTCGTCGATGAGACATCATTGTATTCGGGTGAGTCGAGTTTCTTGCCCTCTTTTACCTTCTCTCCAGAGTCGTTCTTCTCGTTTTCGGGGCTTCCCGTGGAGGATGATGGTACAGCGTCCGGTGATGGAAGTTCCTCATCAGAGTCGTCGGATTCGTCGTAGTCAACGAGAGACTGGAAATGAGAATACATTGTGGTGGGTAGCTTCCTAGCTCTGGCTGTCTAGACCCAAGGCCTATCAGTCCCATGACTCCAGAGAAGTCTATAGATCCCTGGATCCATGACTCCCTAGATCCTTGGCTCCATGGAACTGTGGTTCCCTGGATCCATGGCACCCTGGATCTGGATTCCTTGGCGAGCGGCTCTCAGCTCAGCGGATCCCTAGACCCGCAGTTTCCTAGACCCATTCATAGTCAAAAACCCTACCTTAACAGTTGGAGTCGGACTGCTCTCTTTATTATTTTGCGACGACGTCACTTCGTTCTCTCCGGAGGGTCCTGGGGATGGAGAGGAGCTGGTTCGCGGTGACGATAAAGGAGACGGCGAAGGAGACTGAGAACGTTCGCTGTGAACCTGAAACGCTTTTTTAGAATTGTTTCCATGGAGGATTTCGAGGAGAGCCCTTACCTTGATGACGATCTTCTTATCCGTCAGAGCATTGACCGCTCCACCACCGAAAACTGGCGCCGCCTCGTCTTCGTCGATCGCGTTTTTACGTTTCAGAACCGATGGGAACATTGGCTCGATTCCAGTCTTCCGCTGTCCGGTTTCCTCTTTCTTCACCGGTGACACTGTCGCGACGTCCTTGTCAGCTGATTCGCTCGCCGTTCCCACTTCCAAGTCCTCGTCGTCATCGAACCACTGATCCTCGTTACGCTCTTTACGGGCACTTCTCGGACTGGCCATCGAGTTATCCTCAGATCGAACACTCATAGTCTCCTCACGATCGCGGTGTTGATCGTAGCGGATTTTGATCTCTTTGAATGTTTTCACATAGTTGACGTTCTCAATGACTTCCATATGATTCTCGACGACATACTTGATCAGCGGACGAACATCTTCGGATTTGACGAAATCGAAGAGGTGAAGAACGGCAGAGTTGATGATATTATACCGATTTCCATTCTTTCGGAAGCACTCCATCACCGGATCCAGAACCTTCTCTCGGACCAAATATCGCACGTACTTGTCATCCTTCACAGTGACGACACGTTGAAGCATTTTCAGTGCCGACAGAACCAAGAAGGAGTGTTTGGACTTGAGAAGCACCAGGATCTTATTCATCAGGTCTTGATTGACACACCTCGTACGCATTGAGAACGAGTGATGCTCGACGCAGAAGGTGAGAAGTCGGAGGACCACGGATTGACGATTGGCCATCATGTAGTCGTCCTTCTTGATAATTCCTCCACTCACATTTTCGAGCATCGGTTTGATGAGGGTGTCGAAGCAGCGATTGTAGAAGAGCAAGAGGAATTCGCTTCGATCGGTTTTGGTGCTGGCCATCGTTTCAGGGTCGAGTAGGGTCTTCATGATCTGGAATTCATAGTATGAAATGCGAGCTGTTTCAGTTTTTTTTTAGAAAAAAACTCAATTTCAGCCGCGATTTTCGGGTTTTCATCATATTTTTCTCGTATAATTTTCATATTTTCATTATAAACTGGACAGTTATTTTTAGAACCGTTACCAAAACGCACAAAAAAAAACCACAAAAAATGCCATAATCAGTTTTCATAACAGTAAAAAGCCTGTTTTTTTTCTTTCGAAAAATCGTGTTCTACTGGTAAAAAGTTTTTCGTGTTTTTTGTTCGATTAGCTGGCTTCGCGACATATGAAATTTCAAACTTTTTTCTTTTAAAAAATAAATTGAAATATTGTTTTGTTCCAATTTCCCAGAAAGTCGATAAAAATCGAGTCAGAAAATCTGAAAATTTCAAGACAAATTTTCAACGGTTGCGAGATGTCGCGGAGCCATAATTGCTGAACAATCTAGCGAGAAAACCAGATTTTTACTACTTAGAACCCTTTACTTTGATTACGGAAAATTGTCCAGTTTAGGCCAAAAATCGAAAACTATAACAGAAAAATTGTTTCAAATTGCGAAAATCGCGGCTACGGACTGTCCAGGAGCCATATTTTTCGAAAAGAAATCATCAGATCTGTGTGTATGAAACCTACCAAAATCATCTCAGATCCGGATGTCAAATGCACATCAATATCGGTGAGCACATGTTGGATCATTCTGTTCAACAGCACATCCTCATTATTCTCTTTCGTTCTCGATTGTCTCAGCAAGAAGTCACGAATCGTCTGAGAGCTACTGTCCACCAGTACCCTCAGAATATCAACCATGGCGGCACGTGTCTCGTGATCCGGTGACGTGAACGCCGGCTCCAGGGATTCGAGCATCTCGTTGTTGAACATGCTTTGAAGCTGCAACTATAATTGTTCTTTTCAAGATCCGAAAACAAAAAACAGACTACTTTGAAGAATGTCTCCTTGTTGGCCGCCGGTCCGTTCGCTGGGATACTCGTACTCAAACTTATCATCTCCTTCAGGAAAAGTACCAGGTCACGACGGCGAAGCACCTCCGTATCGTAGCTGTTCAACTGACCAAACAGCTCCTGCATCGCCTTCTTATCCTTTTGCAACATTGATACAATGTCGACTCGACAGAAGAACACGTGGCTTCCCAGGGTGGAGAGAAGGTTCTCCTCGAACAATCCCAGGCTCGGCAGACAGGCATCCTGGATGTATTGAGCACGATAGAGCCGATGGATCTTCTCCCGTAGTTCTGGAGCTGTGATGTTGAGTACCTCCCGATACTTGGCCTTCTCGTAGACGAATTCACGATGCCTCCGCGGGAACTTGTAGGCGGGGTCGTGCTCGAACATTCCAATGATCGCCTTAATATGCTTGTCATCCAGAAGCATCTCAATGACGGTGTTTCGGTTGAGCATGAACAAGTTTTTGACGATCGAGTAGAACGTTCGAAGTCCTTCCGTGTGCTCAATGTCCTCACACATTTTAAACACTTCGCACAGTTTGCTGACGACTTCATCGTTCTCAATCGCCATCGTCATCTTCTCCCGGGCGCTATTTGACGCTAAATGCATGTGTAGAAGTGCCTCCAGTTCGCTCAACCTTCCTATTTCAATGGGAGGAAGTGATACGCGGCTTGTCGTTCCAATGTCTCCAGCATCACTATCATCGCCGTCGTCGAACGTATGCTCCGGATCTCCGGGATCGCGACCTTGAACCTCACAAATCTTCTGCCAAAGCTCCTCGCATCCAGTTTTCTCCTGGAACGACAGCGCCAAATCCATCACATCCGTCTCGGACCACACAATTAGTGTTTCCTGGAAATAGAAAGTTGAATCTTTGTGTTTTAGAAAAAAAATCAATTTTTATCTCTGCTCATCGAGCAACCAATGTTTGTTCTCCCTTCTTCATCGATACACATCACTAACTTCTTTATCTTCCGCACTGATATCACAAAAATTGCCGTATGAGAACGCTGGCTGCGAACAGCACCCATAATGGGGTGGTGGAGGAGAAGAGGAGGACGATGATGGACAGGATAGTTCATACTCGTAAAGGATACTAGAAGGATCCAATTGACGTTTGGAGCAGTCGAAGCACATGAATTCAGACATTCTGATATGTCAAATTTTTACTCAAAATGTGGAACAAGTGAAAGGAACCAACAAAAAAACGAGTTTGTTGGTGTGAGAAGAATTAGAAGTCGGAAAAACAGAGAGTAAGAGAGGCACGTGAGAGAGCAGCTGGTTGCAGGAAAAGTTGGTGGAAGGCTGGGTAAAAAAAAGAGCAACTGCAGATAAGAGATCAAAAAATAGTTGGAGCCGTACATGCAACGTTTTCAACGAAATTAGACACCTGTGGAGAGAGAAAGCTTCGGCCTAAGGCAAGTTGTTAGGTCAGGCAGTCAGGATGGCGGCTGCAGCTTTTTGCTGGAAGTCGGTCCCAATCGGACTATATTTTGTCAAAATGCACTGCTCTGCAAGCTCTACCAAAACCGTCTCAGACATCAAAAACGTTCCAGTACACAAGATCAAAAAGGCTGACAGTTTTGGCCTGAAGCATTCAGGATGCAGTGAAATAGAAACTGTAGGAGACAATTTGGAAGAGAAATGGATCTCCTATCAAAGAGAGAATGGAGAAGAGACGGAGAAGACTGGCAAACAGTAAAAACGTAGCGCCTCCGCAAGGTTTTTTCAGAGGCAAATCTTACAGAACTGGGAAGAATTGAGAAAAACAGAGACGACTGACATGGAATGTAGGTGAAGATTGTAATAAGAATCCGAAACGGTCCCAGAAACTCTAATTCTATGAATCAGGCTAGCCGCTAGTGTTCCCAGAAAAAAAAACAAAAAGAAAAAACCAAGTAGATTTCTGCGAACGCTGTATCTTTCCTAAAAACGCCATTCTCCGTTTTTTTATTCGAGAGACAACAAAGTTTGCCCTCCTTTTCCATCATCTCACTGGAAAACCATATGAACACGCTCCCTATTTACGTACACTCTTTTCAAAACACACTCCATGAGAAAGACGACAGCTTCTCCTACTACTTTTCCTCTCGTTTTGTCAAACGGAGGCGCCTCCATTGGTGTTGCTTCTCTATACTTATTTCGGCAGCATATGTTTTCTAGCGACGTGCTTTTGCTGGCGTTTTTTCTATGCATAGATACAGCGCTCACAATACTACTGACTTCCCAAAAAACAATTATTTTGGCTGTTCGGGAAAGCATCATACAGCACAAAAATTAATCCGCTCTTCTGGGATTTTTGGGAAGAGAAAAGCTGCTTTTTCTCTAATGCTGAGCTTTAGAGCTTTGGGAGGATAAGAAGAAGAAGCCGATGAAGTCAACCAAAAATCAAGCGGAGAAACTTAGCTAATGAGCAAAATACTGCAAAAACTTCGAAAGTCAGGTGAAAAGGGCAGCTTTCTCTCCGGGTTCGCTGACCGATTCGATAAGCTTCAAAGGTTTGCAAGACGAAAAATCCGATGAAGTCAACCGAAAATCGAGCGGAAAAACTTGGCTAATGAGCTTAGGTAATGCACAAAATGAAAACAGGGCTCGTCATGTGGCCGAAGGAAGGAAATAGAACATTTTGCAATGCAAACGTTCCAATATCAGGGAGGATTCTCTCCTGTTCGTTGAGAGGAAAAAACCGGCGAAGAGAGATGAAACCGTAGAAGAGACGCAGAGAAAAGAGGCAAAATATCGAATAAAATCTCGGAAAACAGTCAAAAAATAGTGTTCCATCTCCATTCTCACCTGCTGTTTCTGATAGACAGTGTCCATCAATATCCGCGACTCGAGCATGTTTTTGTCTGTAAAAAATCGATAATTTCTCTAATATCTTGGGAAAAATTCTCACTCTGTCCTTCCAGCCGTACTAGCACCATTGTGTTACCGGCGTTCGACGGTTGACCCTCCTCGACAGGCATCTGATAGGTGACGACATGTCCGGTGCCCCTGTCCTCCCAGATTCGCTGATCACAGAGTACGTAGAGTTTCACACGATTCGTCGCATCCCTTTTGATTTCAATATGATCCAAAATGTGCTCTCGATTCGTGAGTTTTCCGGAGGGATTGTTCTCTCGTTTCTTCGGACTCTGCTTATTCTTCCTCAACTGTTCTTCTCGTCGTCGCGCGTCCGGTGATGACTTTTCGTTGGTTTTGGACGGGGATTTTTCGGGTTTTTCTGGTTTTTCCGACTTTTCTCGAACCTTTTCCTCCCGGACAGGCTCCTTCTTCTCCTCTTTACGTGCTGTCTTTTCCTCTTTTTTCGCCTTTTCTTCCTGTTCTTTTTCATCTTTTTCCGCCTCCTTTTCCACTGATTTCTTCTCCTTTTCCACCGACTTTTCTTCGTTCTCAACGGACTCTTTTGGCTTCTCCTCCTCCATTTCTTCGTCTTTATCCTCGGAAACTTCTGGAGTTTCTTCGGCCTCATCCTTCACCTCCGGCTTCTCATCGATGGTTTCTTCTGGAGAATCCGGAACGTCATCCTCCTTCACTTCTGCTGGCTTCTCCTCAAGTTTTTCCTCTTTTTCCTCTTCCATCTTCACTGGAGTTTCCTCTTCTTGTTCTTTTTCCTCCTCCTGTTTCTCCTGATTCTCCTCACTTTTCTCAACGCTTTCCTCCTTATTGATCTGCTGCTCCTCTTCTATTTCCATCGATTCATCGCTGATTTCCTCTATTTCCTCTTCCTGAAAATAGAAAAAATCAATAAAAATTCGTGCAAAAAGCCACTCTTTCTCAGGTAAAATACGGGTATTGTGAGTATTGTGACCCACCGAGTAAACAAAGTTCGCCCGAATGGAAAGCAGCGAAAAACGCGAAAAACTAGCGAAGTGTCAACAAAAACAAACCTTGTCATTCTCCTCTTTGACGCTATCAATCGAAGTATTCCCGTTCTCCATTGGATCATCCGTGATTCCGTTTGTGTCCGACATTCCTGTTAATAATGTCGTTTAGGGGACCAATAGCCGGAGAAAAAGAGGAAAAAGGAGGAAAAAACATCAAAAATGGTTGGAAATGGCTGAAAATAGCTGATTTTCTAGAGAGAATTGCAGGAAAAAATCACTGAATTGAGAATAACGAAACGTCTTCAAATGAAATTGACTGCTCCCGAAAAAAGTGTGAAATGTGACCCGATTATCAACGTCAGTGTCATAACACTAGTTCAAGGACGTGTCGGAAAATTAGAGAAGGCGAAAAAAAATGACCGAAGCAAGTACAATGGAGGCGCAGAAGGTGAGAGGAGAACGCTTGATCGCCAAGCAGTTGCTATCTGATCTAATTCTCTATTTTTTCGAAAATAAATAGATGGTGGTCGGGAAAATCGCGGTTTTCTTAATATATAAGCTCGTCTGATGCTGTTTACATGATAAGAACGAGGGAAAAATGTCTGGTGATTCGAGAAACATGTGGGGAAGGCGGTTGCACTTTTTGAATTTGAAAAACGCTTTTTTCGGTTCAAATTCTAAAAATTTGTACAGAATTTCATACTTGTGAAATCTTGACTGGGCCCGCTAAAGCCGGGCCGTAGGGGAATTTTTAGGACCCGCACTGGAATTTTTTTTTTTGGAATTTTCGAAAATTTTCTCGGAAACTATGAAAAAAAAAACACAAAATTTGCAAAAATTGTCAATTTTTGGCAGATTCGTGGTTCAAAATACTCGCATCTCGCAAAACATGACACTCACACAAAATAGGCAAAAATCTGCTAATTTCTCAATTTTGGAAAAAAATTCGAACTTTGCGGCAACTGGCGGGCCGAGCCATGGAAATTTCTGAAAAAGCCCAGCTCAAAATCTCAAGAATTCGCGGCGCTATAGTAGTTGGGGGGGGCCACCAGATTTTTGTCACAGGGGGGTTATTTTAGGGCTCTTTTTTCACAG
Organism: Caenorhabditis brenneri; assembly: GCA_000143925.2. Taxonomy (NCBI): domain Eukaryota; kingdom Metazoa; phylum Nematoda; class Chromadorea; order Rhabditida; family Rhabditidae; genus Caenorhabditis; species Caenorhabditis brenneri. Next base: position 13,940 of record GL380421.1, read on the forward strand.
GAACACGTTCGTGAGTTATTGTAAACGTTCTAGAAACCATTTGCGAGCAACTAGAAATCATTTGGAGCTCATTTTCAGCTTGAGTCAAAATTGGCTGAAAATCGATATTTTTGGGAAAAAATCGACTTTTTTCTATTGAAAAAGCTTTTTTCCGTGTTTACTAAGCCTTTTTTAATAGGGTGTCGACTCGCTTCACTTCCAGAATTTCCACACCCCACTATTAAAACAGGCTTAGGCCTCCATTGCCCAAGTGCCAAAATTTTTTGGCCCCCCC
>GL380421.1:18400-34695 GCA_000143925.2 Caenorhabditis brenneri
GCCTCCTAAACGTTGATTTTGGCGGCGGTGACGACGATTCGTCGGTTCGAATCCTCTTCGCATCCACTGGATCACAACCATCGCTGGTTTGCCTCGCTGAATCCTCCGCCATCGTTCCGCTGGTGACTCGTACTTCTCCTTGCTGCTGAAACATATAACTGTTTCCAGAATCATTGTGATTGGAACTCACCCTTTCTTCAGCTTCATCAAGTATCACCATTGCAAGAGGTAAGCAAATGAACAAAAATTGGAAAAAAACAAATGATTGCTGATTATTGAGCTCTTCATTTTATCAGTCCACTTAACTAGAGCATAGAAAATGAACGAAAGCAACATTGGTAAAAAAATCCAAGATTACACAAGATCAGTTGTAGAAATAAATCAAAACTAGAAATATCCGAGAGAAATAGTGATGAACTGGGGAGACAATCGAAACTTCTTATAATACACTGATAGGAAGGGGAAACTTTGTATGTGTCGGGGGGAGATTTGATTGCTTTTCGGGTCATGTGGGGTTAGCTATACATATTGTAATGATGATTGAAATAAAAACGACAATGAAAATTATTGGATTGTTTGGAGAGGGAAAATTGAGAAGGAGTGTACTAGAAAGGAACCATGAACGTTATTGGATTTGATTAGACAATCCATATGGAAAATAATAAGGTAAAAAAGATCAGGGAATGAGAGGAGAACTCCTCGTTGAGGAAACCGGCAAGCGGGGAGTTTTGATGGTACTAGTACTCAAATCCAGCTTCTGCGAATTGAAGACACGCAGATGACACAGGGATCAGGAGCAAAAAAATGAGGAAGCAGAGAATTCCAATGGTTAAAAGAACTGGTGAGAAGACGAGCATCAGAAGAGATGCGGAGACAAAGAATATCACAATTCCAGAATAGATGACGAATCCGAACAGGACCTGAAATACTGATCAGTGTTTTTTTTCAAAAAAGAATCAACTCACGAGAATAGTGCACCAGGTGCACGTGATAAAGTAGTCAGCTACTGAAAATTTGAACTTTGCACGTAAGTCAATCATCATCTTATCGTAACTCTGCTGCAAAAACTACCTTGTTTTCGAACTCGTGTTTCGAGCAATTACCTTGACCTCATCGAACCAATCATGGGCTAATTGGTCAATTTCGTGGTTTTGGAGTTGAAGTTCCGGATATTGTATCATAGTTGGGAGGTATGTGAGAATTTAGGCAGAAGAGGGAAGCTTTCAGTTTTCGAATTCCCTTTTCGCGCGCACGTAAGAGTGTTTGCGTATTGCGTACTTTGCTTCTCACCGTAGCCGAAAGCGGAATAGGGCACATATTTCTTTTCGTTTATCATGAAGTTTGTATCTTTTATCACACATTTTGGGATGGAATATCATTTTTTTTCGCTTTGCTGTTTATACGTTTTTAATTATCCAACATTGGAAAAAGAATTGCGAGTATTTCAGTGATCTATTCATAGTTTACCTTCTGAACTGGTTCAAGTTTTTTCAGATCACAATGACATGAAGCGAGACTCTGTGCAACGATTCGATCATGTCGTTCAAGGAGGAGGGTCGCGATTCGGCCGACGTCATTCTCAACCAATCGCTTCCACACCTCGTCCCTCCGCCCGGGCTCACCGATCTGGGAAAAACGCTTGGAGCCGAGTTCCAACCGTTCTCCCATCAAGATCAGATGCTGAAGACGTTGATGTCGCAGGCGGCACGCAGCACACTCGCCAATCAGGATCCGTGCACAATTCCAGACGATCTTCGCGAGGAGCTGATGCGACAGAAGCGAAAGGACGACGCGTTCAAGACCGCCCTCTGCGACTCGTACAAACGCAATCAGACGTGCTCGTACGGTGAACAGTGCCGATTCGCGCACGGAGTACACGAGCTGAGACTTCCACAACATGTAAGTTGATCATTTTTGCTGCCCAGATTCTTATTTTGCCTGTTTTAGCCACGCGGAAGAAACCATCCAAAGTACAAGACGGTGCTCTGCGACAAGTTCTCGACGACCGGCAACTGCAAGTACGAAACCCGGTGTCAATTCATTCACAAGCTGGTCAACCCGACACTATTGGCACTGGCGAGCGGTATGCTCAACAACACGGCCTCCGCCATCGGCTCCAACAATGCCGCCGCCATCAACCAGTCGTTGTTTATGCCACAAGTGACATCGGACATGAGCATGGATCTCAACCAAAGTCTCCCATACCGTTGATCGAACATTGCCTTCTTTTCTCCATTTCTTCCCCAATATTTCCGCAATTTTCAGATCACAATGACAGGAAGCGAGTCTCTGTGCAACGATTCGATCATGTCGTTCAAGGAGGAGGGTCGCGATTCGGCCGACGTCATCCTCAACCAATCGCTTCCTCACTTCGTCCCTCCGCCCGGGCTCACCGATCTGGGAAAATATTGTTTTGTCAGCCGGATGCAGCGAACCTTCGACAATCAATTCCATCGGAACTTCCTTTATTCTATTTTTTTTTTAATTATTTTTTCTTGTTTCTCACCACAACTTAGGAAGACATTAAGACACAAGGGGCAGGGGTGAGATAGGCATCCAATCGATATTCTTTCTGGAGTTTTCTCATGAGGAGGGGAGTGTTTTTCCTATGATATGGAGGGAGTAGGACGATTTTTGGAAAACACACAATAGGCAGACAGTAATATAATTATTTATTAAGAATTTGAGGAGTATGTAACGAAACTTGAACGAAACGCATTTATGTAAACAAAACACAAAACACAACGATACACATTTATTACACAAAACACATTTATTTTCATAAAAACCAGAGCACAAATCAAAATATGAAGAAGAACTGAAATTATTCAAATACATCCGATTGGAACATGTCCATAAACTCTGTAGCTTGGCGCTCCTTCAACGTAACCTTTTTATAGTTCTCTTCCTTTACAAAAAGACCAACATTCATAGTAAATTTTTCACGATGGTCCGTAAATCTATAACGTTCTCCGACCCATTTTTCTGTTTTGATGAAAGAACTCCTATTCAAAGACTTATGATATTCAGGGCGCAGTGATCCTGCGGCTTTGAATTCTTCGGAAACCTGGATAGCATCCAAAATCTCCAGATAGATCTTGAAATTGATTGTTAAATACTGACAATGAGCTAATCTAGAAACTCTCAACAAGTTTTCAAGAAGTTGTTGAGGATTAGAAGGTTCAATGAACAACCAATGAGTAAAATCGAACGAGATCTGATCCGGGCGAAAGATTCTTCTGATGTTAGCAACCACGTTATCATATCCACGCCGAAGGTGCTGAAGTTTCAGCTCTTTGCCACAATCAAAAGACCTGGATAGATCCACTTGAACATGACTGAATTTTTGTTGAAATTCTAAACCTTCTAGGTCATCCACAGGGTCATTGAATCGAATTCCCGTGAAATAATTGCTTGCCGACCAAGTTTCTATGTGAAGCATATCGTTCCAATTACGAATGAATTTGATTCCAATGCTCTGAACTTTCCATTTTTTTAGAGCCATTTCCAGTACTTCCCAAGGGATACGGGTGTGATTTTGGTGAATCATAGTATTGTCTGTATCACGGTTCTCATGAATACAAAGGGTGAGAGTTGTGCAAGAGATGTTGGGTCTGGAGAAACGGTCCTCCAAGAGTTTATAGCAATCTTCCTTTGATTGGGTGTCCGAGACACATGAGTTGGCGAGTTTGTCGAGGAATCTGAAAATTGGTGTGTAGTCATAGGGTGGTATCATCATGTTATGAAGTTACAGTACACTACCAAGCTCTTATGAAGTATCAAAGTCTTCGTCAAAAATTTCTGTTTATTTACTGTGAACTAAGGTTTCGAATACAAGCTTGAAACCCTATCATAAGCTCACGCGAGTAAATCTCTTTCATAAGCTCGTACAAAAGGTCACCGAAGCTTGAACAGCTCGTGAAGGTTCGAATAGCTAAAAGTTACACAGAAGTTTAGACTTACACATCAGTTATTACTATTCTTTCAAAGTGTTTTCCAAAATTAGTCAGTATCCAGGACTGGTCTATTGGACCGTACTCCAAACATTTCTTTGCAATCTCAACACATTCCAAGCAGTTATTAGAAACGTCTTCCAATCCAATCAGTGACTTAACATTATTCTTCCCAATCAATTCTGAATGGATATCCTCATGAAACTTTTTAAATAAATGTGCATCTGAAGGTTTCAAAGTCAATTTCCATAGATCTATGACTTCAAGTTGTTCTACTTGAACACCAGCGACTTTTTTGAGGAATCTGGAAGTTGTACGGTATTTTAGCTTTCCAGGTTCTCATGTGTACTGTGAAAATAATAAAGTTCCAGCAAGGAATTTGAACTTTTTTTTCGCGGGCTCAAACGCTTACAGTGGCAGGCTGTGGCAAGCGTTTGAGATCGCGAAAAAAAATTTGAAATTCCTTGCTGGAACTTTATTATTTTCACAGTAGTGTACTTACTTGAAGTAATAAGCGCAATATGGTAAAAAGAGTGGTGTCAAATTTATAAGGACAACATAAACATCTTTCACCGGATTTGTTTGTGCACAATGCTTCAACTCAATTTTCATTATCCTATTATCTTTCCGAAGAATCCCCAGAACTGCACAATTAAAAGTTTTGTTCACTGCCTGCAAAAAGTTATATTAGTACGAGAAATCCGCTGTTTGTCACTCACTCTTGTCGTATAGTAGTCCATCAGAGGAATATTCCTGACAATCTTTTCAACAAGATACGGATTATTAAAAACTTTTTCTGCCAATACACGTGCTCTTCTTTTCTTGAGATATTTGGAAATCAAATCAAGTAAAAAACGAGCAAAAGTGATGAGTTTTATCAGGAGAAAGCGACCAATGCTGTCAACGGTTTCGGATTTTTCTTTTATTATATTTTCCTCGAAAGAATCTCGATCACTAAGTTTCACAGTGTGCATTTTGTCAAGAAAATTTTTATGTTCTTGTATAAAGTTAATGAAGAAAAATATAATTCGGAAGAGCAGAATATTAAAGTCTAATATGAAGAAATGAAGCATAACCGAAGCCTTCGGGTTAGGAATTTTAGAATCATTTTTCAAAAATGGTGCTATCGATCGGTTACACAGAAAATGTAGGCAAGAATGACCACTGGGCAGCACACAGAAGACGGTTATGAGGAGAACTGTTGGGGGCTACCCTCTAATCCTTCAGTCTGCTGTGTTAATTCATCAACTGTCACATATGCTGTCACTTTAGGAGATAAGATATGAATTCTAGTTTGTTGGTCATAAAAAGTTCTAGAAGATTTCGGCTCCGGGACGTTTCGAAATGTCCCGGAGTCCAAGATTTCACCTATGAGTCTTGGAAACAGTTGTTCATGATATCAAAAAAACAATTATTTATTACGATTTTATGGAAAAAATTGTAAAAGACACAGAAGGCAAATACTCAACTGCTATGGGGGTGATCAACTGCTATAGCTTATGTCTCAACTGCTATATTTGGCTCTTCTGCTATGGATCAACTGCCATAACAGCTGAGACAACAGCCATATCGGTTGATCCATAGCAAAAGAGCCAAATATAGCAGTTGAGACACTAGCAGTAGAGTATCTACCAAAATTCAGTAATAAAACGGATTCAAGGGGAAGGCAAAAACGCTCCAACGAAACACAGGTAGATCAAAATCGATCCAATTGAAACATATCCATAAACATAGTTAACTCAAGATGCTCCGCCGTAACCTCCTTCAAATTCTCCTCCCTCACGAAAACATCCGTATTCAAAGTGAAATTTTTCTCAGAATCCACAAAACTGAAACGTTCTCCAACCCATTTTTGAGTATAGAAGATAAAAATCTCGTCTTTTTTCTGGGCATTTCGGAAGGAGGGACTTAGGGGCCCGAGAGCTTCGAATATTTTAGAAATTTTAGGAACCTCGTCAATTTTGAGGTATAACTTAACATCGATTGTTAAGTTTTGATGAAAACCCAATCTGGAAATTCTTAGAAAATTCTCCAGAATTTCTTGAGGGTCGGAGGGTTTATAGAATAGCCAATGGGTGAAGTTGATGGAGATTTTATCCGGTCGGAATAGTTTTCGGATGTTAGCAATCAGATTTTCATATCCTGGAAATCCGGTCCTGGATTTTTCAAGTTTTAACTCTCGGGAACATAGAAGAGATTCGGATAGATCCACTTTGATATGACTGATTTTTCGGGGAAGCTTCAAATTTCCAAGGTCGGTGATCAATAGAATCCCCGTGAAATAATTGCTCTCAGACCAAGTGTCTATATAAGGCATACGGCGCCAGTTACAGAGGATCTTGAGCTCAATTTTCTGAACGTTCCACTTCTCCAGAATCATTTCCAGAACCTCCAAAGGTATCAGAGTGTGATTTTTGTGCTCTCCAGACTTGTCGGTATCACGGTACTCATGAATACAAATTGTAAGGGTTTCACAGAAAATATTGGTTTGGGAAAATCGATCGTCCAATCTTTTATAGCATAATTCCTTAGATTTGGTGTCCCAGACACAAAAATTGGCGCATTCGTCGAGGAATCTGGAAATTTTTCTTTAGATGTGCCGTCGTTGTGAAGTGAAGTGGCATTCTGCGTAAATACTCAACTGCTATAGGGGTGTCCAACTGCTATCATTAGCTCTTCTGCTATGGATCAACTGCTATAGTCTTTGGATCAACTGCTATGTCCATAGCAGTCGATTCATAGCAAAAGAGCCAAACATAGCAGTTGAGACAATAGCAGTAGATTTTATAGCAATTGAGTATTTGCCTGCTAAAGAATGCCTTTTAAGACTTACACATCAGTTAGCACGATCCTTTTGAAACGCTTCCCTCCAAAATCAGTTTTCGTCCAGAACATGTCTATCGGACCATACTCCAAACATATTCTAAAAATCTTCTGGCATTCAGAGCAGGTACTAGACACGTTCTCCAATCCGATAAGTGATTTGACACTATCTTGGTTGCTACCAATCAATTTTGAATGAATGTCCTTATGAAACTTCCTTGCCCAATGTGCATTTAAAGGGTTCAATCTTAATTTCCAAAGATGTCGAACTTCAATCTGTTCGACTTGAACGCCCGCGATCTTGTTGAGAAATCTGGAAGTACTTTTATATGGGCAATTACTCAATTGCTATAGCTTATGTCTCAACTGCTATATTTGGCTCTTTTGCTATAGATCAACTGCTAGAGTCATAGCAGTTAAGACAGGCAAGAATAGCAGTTGATCCATAGCAGAAGAGCCAAAGTTGAGACAGTAGCAGTTACAACATAGCAGTTTACCACCCCCATAGCAGTTGAGTATCTGTTTTCTTACCTAAACCAGTACGCAGTGTCTTTTAGCATGAACAGGGTCAAATTGATATGAACAAAGAAATCATTGATCACCCTACTTTCATCATGAACACATTGCAAAAACTCCATTTTCATCCGTCGATTATCCTTTCGAAGAACTCCCAGGCACGCATTGTTGAATGATCTGTTCACACTCTGAAAATACATATTTTTTAGTGCCCAGAAGTATTTTCCGGGTAGATACTCAACTGCTATGGGGGTGATCAACTGCTATATTTAGCTCTTCTGCTATGGCTAATCTGTTCACTCTATGGCTATAGCAGTCGATCCATAGGCTATAGCAGTTGATCCATAGCAGAAGAGCCGAATTTAGCAGTTGAGACACTAGCAGTTACAACATAGCATTTAATCACCCCCATAGCAGTTGAGCATCTTCCTATTTTCCGCTGTAACTCACCCTGACAACAAGATAGTGCTTCACATCAAGATTCCTGACAATCTTCTCAGCAAGTAAGGGATTCTTGAACACTTCTTCAGCGATCACTCCGGATTTTTGTTTTTTAAAATAGTCAGCAGTGGCAATGAGTTGGTCAAGAAGAAAAATCATGAATTTTATATAGAAAATTTGACTTAGGTAGTCAATTAGCTGGGATTTTTTCTTCAATATAAATTTTTTCACAAAAACTCGAATTCCAGAAAACAAAACTTCCAATTTGTTTTCAATATATTGTTTCAAATCATCGGTAATTTTGAAATTCGAACGGACCATTCTTAGAGCAGAAATTGAAAGTTCCATTAAGAATACGGGTAGGATAATGAATATTATTATGGGGATGGTTTTCAATTCCATTTTTTGTTTCAAAAGAAAACAGTGACGAGAAGGGTGAATCAGAGGAAATCGATGACTACCTGGGGGACTGGAGGGTACTGAGGAGTGGGGGGGGGGGGTCAAGGGAGAGACATCCGATCGATATGCGTTCTAGAATATTCCATGGGAGATAAGAACAGAAAAGATTTATTAGGAGTATTTGAGGAGAATGTAAACACGCTCTAACGAAACACAGGTAGATCAAAAAATCAAATCATTCAAATACATCCAACTGAAACATGTCCATGAACTCTGTAGCCTGATCTTCCACCAACATGACTTTCTTCAAATTTTCCTCCTCCACAAAAATCTCGGCGTTTAATGTGAAATTTTTCCCAGAATCCATAAATCTGTAACATTGTCCAACCCATTTTTCACTTTTGAAGTGAAATAGGTTTTTACTATCCATAACGTTTTGATACACAGCTCTTGGTGGTCCAATAGCTTTGAATTTTTCAGAAACTTCTATAAACTCCTCAATCTTGATGTAGATTTTGAAACTGATTGCCAAATTCTGATGGAATCCTAGTCTAGAAATTCTGAGAAAATTCTCAAGAACTTCTTGAGGATTAGAAGGATTCATAGGCATCCTCCAATGAGTGAATTCAACTGAAATTTGATTCGGGTGGAAGATCCTTCTGATGTTAGCTATCACATTTTTGTATCCCCGATGAACACCTTGAAACATCAAGTCTGTGGTGCAATGAACAGATCGACTTAGGTCCACTTTAACCTGACTGAATTTTTGTGAAAATTCTAAACCTCTCAGGTTATCCATGGGGTCGTTGAGTCGAATCCCCGTGAAGTAATTGCTTGCAGACCAAGTTTCTATATGAGGCATATCGTTCAAGATGCGAACAAACTTGATTTCAATTCTCTGAACTTTCCACTTTCTCAGAGCCATTTCCAGTACTTCCCAGGGTATCGGAGTGTGATCCTGGTGGCTCCCAGTATTGTCTGTATCCCGATTCTCATGAATACAAAGTGTGAGAGTTGTGCAAGAGATGTTGGGTCTGGAGAAGCGGTCCTCCAAGAGTTTGTAGCAATTTTCCTTAGATTGGGAGTCAGCGACAAGAGAATTAGCGAGTTTGTCGAGGAATCTGGAAATTGATAGGATTGGTGTCATGAAGTTACGGTACGCAGCCAGAGAGCAGGGTCCTCTGGGCGCATTCTGGAAACCAAGGCTGTCAAAATGGCGGAAATCGGTAGTTACGGCGGCCTAGTGGTTCTGGTAGAGGGTCCAAACGGCCTTCCACGGCCGCCCTTCTGACAGCCTTGCGCATAACCCAAGCCTGCACGAGCCCAGGTTGAGCTCAATTCCTAAAACTCACATATCGGTCACCACAATTCTTTCAAAATGTTTCCCCTTCTTGGTAATTTGCATCCAGTACTGGCTAATCGGACCGTACTCCGAACATGTCTTTGAAATCTTGATACAATCCGGACAGTAAATGTACTTGTCAGCCAATCCGATAAGTGACTTGACAGGATTGTTCCCAATAAGTTCTGTATGGATGTGAAGCTTGTGAAACTTCCATGCTAAAGATGCATGGGAAGGGTTTAGGCCCAACTTCCAAAAGTCGACAACCTCGATTCGTTCGACTTGGATGGCAGCGACTTTGGTGAGAAATCTGGAAGAATGTTAGTAGAGTAAATAAGGGGGCCGGGCCATATGCTAAGGTGTAGATTTCCAGACTCTCAGGCTCCAGTGTGGACCGGAAATTTCAGAATCCACTCCCAAGAGCATCTACTTTCAGACCATCAATTTATACAGGATTTCTAACCCTTGTTAGGATACCTGCTAATTAAATTACGATTATTCCTACCTGAGGTAGCGAGAAAACTCTGATAACCTAACCGGAACTAAGTTCACATGAACTATGATCGTTCGGTTCGACAAGAATTCATGAACAAATTGCATAAACTCTATTTTCATGGCGCGATGATCCTTTCTCATCACTCCCAAACATGTATTGTTCAATGACTTGTTCACTGCCTGCAAAACTTTTTTATTAGCACGTCGAAACTTGGTCTCTACTCACTCTGAACCGATTCAGCTGGTGCATATCCAGATTCCTGGCTATTTTCTCAGCAAGTAACGGGTTGCTGAACACTTTTTCAGCGATGACCCCGGATTTTCGTTTTTTCAAGTAGTCAGCAAAGCTGATTAGTTGGTCAAGAAGAAAAATTGTGAATTTTACATAGAAAATTTGAGAGATGTAGTCAATTATCTTGGACTTTTTTTGCTCAATGAATTTTTCAAAAAATAATTTTATCGCAGCTTGGAAGACTATTACTTTTAGGTAAAGATCTTGTACATCACCGAAGAGAATATGTAAGCATTCTATGAAATGAAAATGAAGCAGAAGCCGAAATCGGTTGGTTAGAAATGCAATGATCATGTTCATTATGTAAGGCACACAGAAGATTATACACAGACAGGGGAGTGGTGGACCTCCTTAACCCTGAGGTGGACGTGTCTAGGGGGTTGCGTGTATGAGTGATGGGACCGCCTTTATCCTGGGGCCTGCCCTGTCATTGTGACCCTTCAATTGATTTACTGTCATACCACGTCGCTCTGAGAGAGGCTCTGAGAGTCACTCCTATTCATTGTGTTGCCTAACATGACCACCAACAAAATCGATTTTATCGTTCACATTTTATTCATCAAATTCTGGATCTTCGTCCTCACCACACTCATTTTATTGGCTACGATTTTCAAGACAAGGATCATAACGGGAAGGAATTGATTGGGGATTTTTATGCGGAGGACCAAATCTCATTTAAACAAAAACTATTGGTCATGACGGAACCCCGGCAGGCCGCAATGCTCCCGAAAGTTTTTATCAAAAGACATTCATACGTCCTTTTTTTGCCAACCTTAATAATAATGTTTCGAACAAATTCTGATTCCTTTTACATTCAATTGTTACTTTATAATTTCCTGAATAAAATTTCCCATATCAACTATGATTATACTACATAGCAAGAGTGTGAAAAGGGCGGCAGTGACCAAGACCTTTCGTCACGGCCGGAACATAACTGCCATTAGTGTCGAGTTAAATTTTTCACCTGCTCCCTTCAGCTGTCTTCTTTTAAATAAAGAAAAATACTTCATCTTTTGTATTAATCAACGCTGGTGATTCCTTAATACTTTCATTTTCTTATCAGTTTTTTGAAAATTGCAACAAACATATGCTGTTAGTCATTACTCTTGTTTGCTCTTCCGTGCAGAAACTGCCGACATAAAAAATAAAATTTCTTCATTTTCATGAATTTTTATGTGTAAAACAATTTAATACATATTAGTGAAAGAGCTTGTCAGGATTCTTGGTGGCACCGCACTTTCAACTGGCGCCTCGTCCTCCTTCTCTTCTTCCTTCTTGCTGACAATATACTCGGCTAACAGGACGCTTCCAAAAGTTACTACCACAGCTGACAAACAGAACCACGCCGAGTAACCGAACTGAACCGGGTAACCGAACTGAACTTTTTTTTGTTTTTTTGAAGATGGGAATCAAATTTTATAAAAGAAAACATACCGATAACAATAAATATTGTTTGTTGATATTGGTGGCCATTAGAATGAAGGCGGTGCCATTGAATACTATAACTGCGACTGAGGAAATGGCGAGAGCATGGAGGAGAACAATGACTTGGCGGGAGTATCCTTGGGATTTGACCGAAAAGCTGGAATTTTCAAACTGGGATCCTAGGACAGGGTAAGTTTTGGTGCGTCATATTTCTATTTATGATGTTGAGTGGGGTTTGGACCCGGGGCCAGTCTGACCATCACCGGCTGCGCCACGCCTACTCGGGTCGCATGGCGCAGCAGGTAGCGCTCCCTGGCCCGGGTTTAAACCCACTGGAGTATTTTTTTCAATTAAGAAAAAGAAACTGACTAAGCCCCAATAAACAAGAACACATTGATAGTAGTCAATGCCAATGAGGCGAACAGGAGAATACTGGAGACAGCTAACCAAGTGTCTTCGTTCTGCAAAAACAAATCGGTTGAATTTGACCTTTGTAGTCAGTTATTCGTGCTCAAACACGATTTTTTGAACGCCCGTCAAACTCGACTCACCGAATAATACGGAACAATTCCTTTGTTATACACACTCACAATACCACTCCTAGATACTTCCTGCCAGGTAAACCATGCCGGTGTAAACACGGCGACAACCTCCAGAACAAATACAGCAAAAACTAGGAATCCGAGAGCCGTAAGTTTCAAGCCGACCATTTTTTCTTCTGAAAAAGAATGAAATGACTCCTTACTCACTTTTTTTCGTTATCTGTTGTAAAATTTTCTGTTGCTTATAATTTTTTATAGTTTGGGTGGAGATCGAAAAATGAAAGGGGTGTTAGTCACACATTGTGTTTACAAATAAAACGTTTTGAAATTTTTTTTTCGAGAAAAAAAAAGAAGGATTAAAACGAGGGTGTTGTGGGTCCTGCTAGGTGCTGTGGTGGAGATTTCACTATTTTCCCATTGGCAATGTATTCCGCGAGAAGCATAGTCCCACAAGACAAAATAGTGGCTGCGATACTGAACCATGGAGAGTAGCCGAACTGAAAACAGTGACAGTGCTTGCGGACCCAACAGCAGTCTTACCGACAAATCCAATCCATTCCGTTTCATGCACATGGCCATCACCAAGAACGCGACCCCATTAAACCCCACAGTGAAAACTGAGGAAAACGCGATACATTGGAGGAACTGGATGCAGGTATAGGGGTATTTATGGGTAGTCGTACAGGCACTTCCGTATTCTTTGTAGGCAGGAGGGTCGGGATTCGAACTGGGGAACTGGGATAGATAGGATATTTGCAAGCTGAAAAAAATTGGTGATCTAACAAGTTTTTCCCCGTCAAACTCACTGAATTAAAAGAAAAAAAAGCACATTCAGCATTGCAAAGCCCATGGATATATACAACAACACACTCGAATAGCCTTTCCAATCTCATTCTTTCTGAAAAAATCTCAACTTCATTTTTATCATTTTGCCGTACACACTTACCGAACTATACGGAACAATCCCGATCTGATATTGTTTTCCACGATAACTAAACCTATCTACTTCCACTCCATTGAACCAATTTGGTGTGAAAACTGCGATGGCTTGTAGAATAGCAATCACGAAAATAAGGAATCCAAGGATGGAGAGTTTTAGACCGGACATTTTTGAGGAAATATGGCTTAAGGATCACTTCTCCAATACCTTTCAGTTCAACTATATGGAGGTCAGTAAATTTCTGAATTATTTCAGAATTAAGAAAATATAAGTATAGAAATCGGTTTATTTTCAGACAATAGTCAACCGTAATCACTGAAATTTCAAAATTAGACCGGAAATTACCTTAACATGAGAAATATACATATTTGCTTGTTTGTCAACAATACAACAAAATGTCTACAAGTGATAAGTAGTGTCTGCAATGTAAAAAGAAGGTTAAGGCGACTAACAAACGTTGTGTGGGTGTTGCAGGGCGAGGGAGGTTGAACAAAAGCTGTATACAAATTTCTAAAGTTAGCAGAAAACAGTAACAATAGAATAATTAGAAGGAAGGTGCCGTGGGTCCCGTCCTCACTGTTTTTCTATTTGCAATGAACTCCGCCAAGAGGATAGTTCCACAGGTCAAAATACTGGCTGCCACACTGAACCATAGGGAGTAGCCAAACTGAAAAGAGTGACGGTGTTTCCCTAGACTTGACGATCACTTACGGGTAAGTCCAACCCATTCTGCTTGATGTTTATAGCCATTAAAAAGAATGCGACCCCGTTGAACACCACTGTTACAGCTGAGGAGACGGCGATCCCGTGGAGGAGTTGAATGCAGGGATAAGGGTACTCAGAGATACTCTCCTTTTCCTTGTAGGCAGGTGGGTTGGGATTCGAACTGGGGAACTGGGATGGATGGGATATTTGGAAGCTGAAAAAACTGGTGATCTTCCAGGTTCCTACCCGCCTAACTCACTAAATCCGAATGAAAATCAGCACATTCAGCATTGCAAGACCCATGGATCCATACAACAACACACTGGAAAAACCTCTCCATTCCCCTTCCTTCTGCAAAAAAAAATCCTTAATTGCACTTTTCCCGCTCATCTGAAACTCACCGAACTATACGGAATAATACCCTTTTGATACTGCTTCCCACGATAACCAAACCTATCTACTTCCACGCCATTGAACCAGTTTGGTGTGAAAACTGCGATGGCTTGTAGAATAGCATTCACGAGAATGAGGAAGCCAAGGATGGAGAGTTTCACACCGGACATTTTTAGGGAAGGTGGTTTATCTGATTAGGTGCAGTGGTATTTATACTACTTTAGTGGCATCATCACAACATCCTTTGGGGCATCATGCCAAAAATATTTGCTCAAGTTTCAGGACTGTATAAAGTTTGCAATTTGATTACTCACTATGAAAGCATTTCTAATTCTCAAAAATGGTGAATCAATGGGCTTACTTATAAACAGTTGTAGAACCGTCCATAATTATACGAACACCACGTGAAAATTCAAGCCATTTTGTACTGCAAAATTAGGAAGATCAACTTTGAGTAACTATAACTTCAGATCCAAATTTTTTAGTACAAAATAGCTTGAATTTTCACGTGGTGTTCGTAAAATTATGGACAGAAGTGTAGATGACAGTGTTACATTTTATCCATTTCCTTGGTGAAGCATTGGCTAAATTCGAAGATCAACAACTATTTTGGAGGCCAGTAAATTCCAGAATTATTTCAGATTTAAGAAAATATAAGTATAGAAATCGGATTATTTCCAGACAATAATCCACGGTAATCACTATTATTTCATCATTCGACCTAGCATTAAAATGAGCAAACCTTCCATAGTATTTTGTTTACCAACAACGAAACAACAATGTCTACGAGTGATAAGTAGCGTCTGCAATGTACAAGGAAGGTTAGGACGACTAACAAAAGTTGAGTGGGTGTTGCAGGGTGAAGAACATTTCCGGACAGACAGGGAGGTTGAAGGAAAGCTGTATACAAATTTTGAAAGTTAGCAGGAAACAACATCATAAAAAAGGAGGTTGACCCTCATTGGGGTTGCTCGGGAGCCCTCTCTTTTTGTTAGATTCGCCTGAATATACAGTACCGTCCATAATTATACGAACACCACGTGAAAATTCAAGCCATTTTGTACTGGAAAATTTGGAGGACCAACTTTGAGAGGTCATATCTTTAGAGCCAGATGAGATAGAAAAAAGTTGTCAACTGAAAAAATGTGTAAAAATTGATAATCTCAAGGTCCTTAGTTGACCGTTTTTTGATAACACGTACGGTTCAAGAGTTACACGCCGTGAAATAAAAAGTTTACCTTTGGAAATAGGAAAGCTCAAAACAGTGAAACCTCAGACTATCCTTGCTAAAAATGGTCCTATCTCAAAAACCGTTGAAGTTGAAGAAAAGTGATCAACTGAAGATCTATAGAGCATGCAATTATCTACATTTTTGTAGTACATGAAATTTTTCCAGCTATCATGCCTGCTGAGTTACAGCCGACAAAAGTAACAAGTTTTGAAAAAATGCTTGTTTTCGTTTTTCTGTTCAGTTCTCACCCTTGAATTACTCCTACAAGGTTTATAGAGTCCCCAACTTTAAAGGCCCATAACTCCAAAAGGGCGGAGCTAACAAATTTGGAACTGCGAAATTGCTTTAAATTTAATTTTGAGAGGTTTGCAGTGAAAATTTTTTCTGGCTCCGCCCCTTTTTGAGTTAAGTACGCAAATGACACAAATGATTCCAAACTGATAAACCAGGCGTTGAAATATGTACTGTTCAAATTATTTTCCATCATTTCATATTGATATCGATTACCCGTAACCGACATGTTCCAAATTAGTTGTCCAGAAACCTCTTTCACTTTAATAAATAATATACTTTGATGAATGTTATACTGGTTTGCCAAAATGAAAAAAAGGCTACTCGAAAGGGTGAGCTAAAGGAGCAGCAATTTTCGATTATATCAGAAACAATGAATTTATGTTCACTACAAAATTGGACATATTTTATAATCGTCAGAAAACCAATCTATCACTCTATTTCAAAATGACGTTTAATTTATATTCTCTGGCGCGCGACCGACCTCGCCGAATACCGATGAAAGAA
>GL380421.1:57468-68344 GCA_000143925.2 Caenorhabditis brenneri
CCTGTTTCGGGCTAGGGCATGTAGCTCGTGACTCGGTTAGATCATCTAGACTAGTTGCTGCTCATGGCTCGAACTGGCATAGCTGTCACAGGTCTGGCCGAGCGGGCTCTCGGGCTTCACCGGGCTGGACCATTTTAAACCATGGGGGTACTAGCCAGGAATGAACCAACTATCGAAGAAGAGCAGATAACTCTCGACACCGTGACCACAAAGCCACCTTTAGATGTCAGCTTACACCTCTATAACCGGCTATCCGGCATGACTCTGTAGGTATGTCCCGGCGCGGCGCTTAGACCCCTCGCCGTGACCACTTCAGGTGAACGCGTTACCCACTAAAGAGAATTTGGGGTTCCGTAGCCTAGTGCTCTATCACTGGCGTTCGGTTACCTACTTTCCTATAGCTTGAGCTTGCCTAACCGAGTTCCCCTTGCCATCATCAAGAATTCTGAAGTTTCATCGAACAACTCGTGCTCCCGGGTCCGCGTGCGTCATCCATTCTACAATAAAAAACATAGTCTACGTCCTAGGCTCCCAGGCTCCAGGGCTCATTTAGGATTCTGGAAAATTCCCAATCCCTCGATGATCCCTGATGGCATAGATCGTGGAGGTCAAGTAGTGGATCCTGGGGCACACCCTAGTGGTACACCTGACAGTATTCTGGAAGGCCCCCGAACACACCCAATTCTCCGCCCCTCCCCTTCTCTTCCTTTTTTCTCTCCTGCACAAAATCCAAATTCGAACTACTAACCCACATCTTTCCCCCTCCCCCTTTCTTCCCTCTTTAGTCAGTTTTCACTCTCCTTGCCTATCCTACCCTCAAGCAGCTCGTCCCCTCCTCCTCCCCATCCCACCAATCCGTTTTCTTTGCTTGTTTTTTCCCACCGTCAATGTTTCTGGAGTCGTTTCTCTGCCTTCTTTCGAAAAAAAGGAGAGGAAAATGAGCTTGTTTCCAAGTGCTTCTTCTTCTTTTTTCGCTTCAAAGTTTCTAGTTTTGTGTGGCTCCTGGTGAATGAGAAGTGTAGAGAAGGACCTCCGTGAGGTTTCACGAGGATCGCGTTTCAAGGTAATCTTGAATCTCGGTCGTGAATGGTTTTGGTTTGTTGGTGTAGACGACACTACCGTACTTGACTTGTGACCAGATATTGGTCCCACCCTTTTTCTAGCAAGCCACGCCCACATTCTGGTGACGTAGGCTGACAGTCCCGTTACCTTGAAAGGCGTACCCTAGAGAGGCTGTAGAGGCGTACCTGTACCAAATAGCATCATAATTTTTCAAGTTTACTTTTCCTCTTGTGTGGTCAACTCCTTCGTCACCCCCAAAATATATCTCAGAGTAAACAATCAGAAATATCCCCGTCAACAAAATCCATCGGATTTTCATTTTTCGAGCAGGGGGAGCCGTAACTATTCGGATGTTCCAGCTTGGGGCCCCACTTTTTGACCCAACCTGACCTCATCATGTCTTCTCATATTTCTTTCCGTGGTCTTCTTGGGTGGGAGGAGTCGGGCAGGAGCAGGAAAGTGAGCCCCCTGTCAAAACAAAACGTCCGTTTGTTGTCACCCTAAATCTCGTTTGTCAGTCAACCTTGGAGAGGGGGAAGGCCACAAGAAAAAAAAATGAGGTGATCAAAGATAAAGTGTGAAGAATTCTTTTGAATGGTGTTTCATAGATTGTGATTGATTTGTTTGACTTTCCAGGTGAACTCTGAGTTTTTTTCTCGTCTTTTTTCTTGTTCAAGATGATTATCAGTTGGTTGGAGTGTGGTTCTTTGAGGTTTTGTTTGCTGAAATCTCTGAAATTCTGAAATCCGCCTGATGTTTCTAATTTTTCAAAGTTTTGCCAAACTGTTCGATAATTCGCAACTACCAGTGCAAGCCACTTTTGAGTGCTCCATATCTCCGTTCCTAAAATAGCTATTAAAAAGCTGTCAACTAAAATTTTGTAGCAAATTTTCTGATTAGCAGTTTATTAGTTGAACACATTTTTCTTTCTGTGACTCCTAGCGAGATATAAAGACGGGAACCATCTCCAACAAGCTGGTTGTTTGCGCGGCTTGGGTTTTCCTTACTGTAGATTTTAGCTGCTAGGATTGCTATGAAAAAGTTGTCAACTAAAATTTTGTAGTATGTTTTATGTATAGTAATTTGTTAGTTAAACACTTTTTTCTATTGGTGACATCAAGCGAAATATGTGGTGGCGGCAACTATCCTAAACTATCAGTGTTACCGCCTCCTGACAGTAGAGTATGGACTTCGCCGAGGTAAGACGATGCATTTCATAAGTTCTGTAATTTGTCTATTTTATCAAATTTGGAGAAATATTCACAAATTGTTCCTCAATTTAGTGTTAACGGATTATCATGGACGCCTCACCCTTGTCTTAACTCCCTCACTGCTTACAGGTGGTAGTCGTACCGGAGCTGTCTAGTTTTCAGTGCTCTATACCTCAGTTCCTAGGAAAGCTATCAAAAAGTTGTAAACTAAAGTTTTGTAGCGAAATTTCTGATTAACATTTTGTTAGTTGAACACTTTTTTATATCTATGAGAAGAAGCGAGATATGAAAGCGTCAACTATCCCTAATTAGCTGGGTAACCGACCCCTAACAGTAGGGTAAAAACTCAGTCAGGGATCGGGTCTATTCTCATGCTTAGGGCACCCTAGCTCGATAATAATAGAAAAATGTTTTGGAATAATCTCAAATCACTGTAAAGCTGAATGCGAATATCAGAAAATCGGTTACACAGTGAGGTTTCATCGGGGACCAGCAGTGACGGAATTAACTAGCTGAATCAGTTATCACATTAACCAAATTCAAAAGTGATATAAAACAAAAAAATCCGGAAAAAACAATTATGAAACCAAAACCACTTCCTCCTTTACCGCTATCCTCCAGCAGAACCGATCAATTGAGCTCTCAAATGACAAAAAAACCAACTTTTTTTCATTTTTCTGTTCATCATCTTCACCATCATTCATTCATTTCTTCCGCACATCTCTCAAACATTACACAATCCATCCCACCTTCTACTCCCTAAATTCTTTAGGAAAATCCTTTAGGAACTGATAATGGTCTTAACTAAAAAGGTACGACTAGAACAAAAAAATTGATAAAATGAATGAGCCGGGGGTTTTCTTGTGTTATTACACTGTGTCAAGAGGAGAGAGAGATAAATCTCTTTCCTCTCTCATTTTCCATAGAGCCCCCTGTCGCCACCACCACCCTCCGACCCCAGTGAAGGAATCCCATTTTCTTTTTTTCTATATATCTTGTTATATTGGAATTTATTACTTTTTGGTTTTCTGGGACTTTTCTAAGATTTTAAGGATTTGGAGGGCTTGATCCCAGGTCCTTAGGCTCCTAAGCTCTTGGGGCCTGTGATAACCGGATAACCGCACCTGTCACTTATCATGTCGTGTTGAACATGAGAGAGAATAGAGTGCACAACGAATTTATGTGCATTCCTTGAAGTCATTGTGTAGAGGAGATGGGTCTTCTACTACTCATTCTTCGAATTTCTAGAGTTTTTGGGGCAAGGGAAAGGGCACAATTAGTCTTTTGTCAGGAATTTTATTTCGGCTAATTTTTGGATTTTTTTGTTTTCCCCCCAACCGTTTTGCACTCTTTTTTGGCCAACTTGAACCCTAAATTCAAATTTTTTCTGTAGTTTTTCAAAAAAAAGTTAAAAATCCTTCAAGTGTTCACACCCTGCTAGACTGCTAGGGTCACTTTTCCCCTCTCAAAAACTAGGTTCAAATTACGGCGACGAATTTTTCGACCAATGAGCTCAGGGAGCTTCCCGGGCTCAAAAAAAGATTACAGCAGGTTTTTTTCTTTTTTGAAAGTCACTAAAGAAGTGTATTAGTGACTAATGGATACGTAAACGTGAGGCAGCAAAGAACTTTTTTGTGATTGGTGCTGAGGGAAGGGTGCTCCATTGAGGTTTTTTATCTCTGAGAAAGTAGATCAAAAAATTCCTCATCGATTGGTATATACTTCATATGGGGTTCATTGTTGAATTCCAAAAAACACGGATCCCGGACCCGAAACCAAAAATGGGGGCTCAAATATCGAAATCCGGAGCAAAAGCAAAAGATGCTCCACTGAAATTTTTTTGAAGAAGTAGATCAAAAAATTCATCATCGATTGGTATAGATTTCATCTAGGGATTATTTGCAAAATCCGAAAAAGTCCTAAAAATCCGGATCCCGGGCCCAAAACCAAAAATGGAGACTTAAAAATCGAAACCCGGAGCAAAAGATCTGGGAGCAAAAATAAAAATCTTGGCTCAAAAATGAAACCTAACTGTTCAATTTTTGCCTAATTTGCTCCAAAACTCTAAGACCTGAACCCCTTTCCCTCCTCTCCAAAATATGAATTGGTCAGTGTCACCCCAGTCCCTAGAGGACCCTCCTTATAGAATTCCACACATTTGTTTTGTGTTCCGAAGAAAGTTTTGCAACATTTGTTTTCTTTTTTCTCCTTTTCCTTTTTTCAGGATACTTTTCTTCAGAATTAACACTTTTTTTCCTATTTTTGAATTTTTTTTCCAGCTCTCAAACCTCAAAAATCCGAAAATCTTTTTTTAAATCTGAAACCCCGAGTTCCAGACCCCCCAAAAAATCAAATGTTCCAACCCTGAATCTCATGTCCGTATGTCTGTCTGCGCACTACTCCTCACGTGCGCTCTTTTCGCGGCGCCGGCTTTCGGATCACTGCAGGAGCGCCGGTTGTATGAGGATTTGATGCGCAATTATAATAATCTCGAACGACCTGTGGCCAATCACTCGGAGCCGGTTACTGTACATTTGAAGGTTAGTGAAGGGGCAGGTATCTCTGGTGACATGGGATGGGGCTGGCAGGTGAAGTCAGGCCGTTCAGAATCAGGTAGGTACCCTGTAGGTACTAGGTAGGTACCCCGTAGGTACCAGGTAGGTACTAAAGAGGTACTAGGTAGACACGGAACTCACCGAGGTTCACATTTCGATATGCTTTCTCGATTTTGAACGCTCGGAACCAGCTAGTCTTGAAAACCGGTACCCTTGTTTCTTAGATCCCCTAAAGTCCCGTCACGTTTCCCTGGGAGTTCCCGGGAATCAGTCGCACACTGCTAATACGCATTCGCGCTCCCCCGGGCTAGACTAAGGGCTCCTGGCCCACAAAAACCAATTTCAACCACCTAAACTTCCAGGTAGCCCTCCAACAAATCATCGATGTGGACGAGAAAAATCAAGTGGTCTATGTCAACGCCTGGCTTGATTATGTAAGGTTTTCGACTCCACAATCCTCAGTAACATTGTTCTTTCAGACCTGGAAAGACTACAACCTTGTCTGGGATCAAGCCGAGTACGGTAACATCACCGATGTGCGGTTCCCGGCGGGAAAGATCTGGAAGCCGGATGTCTTGTTGTATAATAGTGTGGACACGAACTTCGACTCCACTTACCAGACAAATATGATTGTGTACTCGTCGGGATTGGTGCATTGGGTGCCGCCCGGCATTTTTAAGATTTCGTGTAAAATTGATATTCAATGGTTTCCGTTTGATGAGCAGAAGTGTTTCTTTAAGGTGAGTATGGGGCCCGGGAACTATTGCAGGGCTCACTAGACACTGCAGGTGCCAGGTGGGTACCAGGTAGACGCGGAACTCACCTAGATCTTCATTTCGATAAGCTTATGAGCCCGCAGTTTTCATTTTGCTGTGGTTTTCCGCGCCGGGAGCTCGCTGGGCTCGCGCCAGGCTCAGCGAGCCCGGTTGGACATGTCTAGCCGACTATAGTCCCAGGCTAATCAGCCTGATCCCCTTAGCTAATGTAGTAATGGCCATACATGTCCAACAAATCTTGGTAGGCTCGGTTTAATGGTCCCGAACCCTTTAGCCAGGCCGTCTAGAGGCAGGTAGTACTGTAGGTACCAGGTATGTATCAAGTAGGTACCAGGCGAAGGCGGAACTCATCGTAATCTGCTTTCTGATACCTTTTTGAGCCCATATTGAAGATATTTTCCACACCTGGAGCTCTACGGGCTCACCCCAAACCCAGTGAGTCCCCTTGACATTTCTAGCCAACTGAACTCCAACACTAGGCTTAATTCGTACCCTTCCAGTTCGGCTCATGGACCTACGACGGCTATAAACTTGATCTTCAACCAGCGACGGGTGGCTTTGACATCAGCGAGTATTTGCCGAATGGAGAGTGGGCTCTGCCATGTAAGTACCCCTTTTCATATACCAGAATAGTCCGATTTTACAGTAACCACTGTGGAGCGCAACGAGAAATTCTACGATTGTTGTCCGGAACCCTATCCGGACGTTCACTTTTATCTGCATATGAGAAGGAGGACTCTTTACTACGGTAAGCGGGATATCGGAGTGTCGTAGTTTTCCAATTCGTGATTTTTCAGGTTTCAACTTAATCATGCCATGTATTCTAACCACACTTATGACACTTCTAGGATTCACCTTGCCCCCAGATGCCGGGGAGAAAATCACACTTCGTAGGTTTTCCATGAGAAATTTTGATCTACCTCGATAGATTTCCAGA
The DNA here is from genome assembly GCA_000143925.2 of Caenorhabditis brenneri. Taxonomy (NCBI): domain Eukaryota; kingdom Metazoa; phylum Nematoda; class Chromadorea; order Rhabditida; family Rhabditidae; genus Caenorhabditis; species Caenorhabditis brenneri. Next base: position 64,010 of record GL380421.1, read on the forward strand.
AATCACCGTACTCCTCTCCATTTGTTTCTTCTTGAGTATCGTATCGGAGATGTCACCACCAACTTCCGAGGCGGTGCCACTTCTAGGTATCTTTTTCACGTGTTGTATGATTGTGGTGACCGCCTCCACGGTCTTCACCGTCTACGTGCTTAACCTGCATTACCGCACCCCGGAGACACATGACATGGGACCATGGGTAACTATTTTTCTTTTCAAGATCCAGGCATCCAGATAATGTTACAGACCCGCAACTTGCTCCTTTACTGGATCCCGTGGATTCTTCGAATGAAGCGACCTGGTCACAACCTTACCTACGCCTCCCTTCCCCCGTTGTTCACCTCGAAACCCAATCGACACTCTGAATCCCTCATCCGGAATATCAAGGATAATGAGCACTCGTTATCCCGAGCCAACTCTTTCGATGCGGACTGTCGGCTCAATCAATATATCATGACACAATCAGTTAGTAATGGGTTAACTAGTATGGCAAGTATTCCAAGTACAATGATCTCATCGGCGAACGGAACTTCAACGGATGTATCTCAACAGGCGACACTATTGATTTTGCATAGGATTTATCATGAATTGAAGATTGTGACGAAGAGGATGATCGAAGGAGATAAGGAGGAGCAGGCGTCCAATAATTGGAAGTTTGCCGCGATGGTTAGTTGGGATGTGTTGAAATCTGGTAGTTTTAGTGAAAAATCTTATTAAAAATACGCTAATCTTACTGCAGTTGCTCAGTCTAGCTCGCAGTATGGCTCTGTTCCCAGAAGAGCTACGAAAAATGGTCGATTAATAAAATTTTTACCATAAAAAAACAGTGACTTTGTAGCCTGCGTTAGGTAGTTTTTTGGCGAAAGCTTTTCTTTTCAAATGTAGAATAGTTATAAAAATTATACACAAAAACTCATCGGTACCCGGGTTTTTCCCACAAAAGTGCAGCGAAAAGTGCAGCTAGTTCCAACAACTATATACCGTTCATCCTGTAGTAGAGGCCCTATGTTCAGAGCAGTATATCTCGGTTGGTTTTGAGAATTTCAAAAAGTGATTAACTAAAACATGTTTACCAAAACATTTTGAACATTTTGTCAGTTGAAAACTTTTTGGCAGCTCTAAAGATACCCGAGATATAGTTCTCCGAACCCAGGGGACTCTATTACAAGACTTTCCTACCCACTACTGTAGGTTCAGAGCAGTATATCTCAGCTGCCATTGGAAATTTCAAAAAGTGATCAACTAAAGAAATGTTTATCATTATATTTCAAACATATTTTCAGTTGAAAACTTTTTGATATCTCTAAAGGCAACTGAGATATGCTGCTCCGAACCCAAAGTTTCTATTACAAGACTTTCCTACCCACTACTATATGTTCTGAGCAGCATACCTCGGTTGTCTTTACAGTTATCAAAAAGTGATCAACTAAAGGAATGTTCATTATTACTTTTCGATCATTTTGTTAGTTAAAAACTTTTTGATAGCTCTAAAGACAACCGAGATATGCTGCTCTAAACATTTTCAAGCTCAAACAATTCAAGGAGCTAAACGATTTTTGGGATGATTGCACCAGAATTTTTGTTAAAAATCAGTCCAAGGAGCTGCGACTTCTAAATTTCCCAAAAAATCAAAACCAATTCCAGGTAGTCGATCGCCTATGCCTCTACGTCTTCACCATCTTCATCATCGCCTCCACCATCGGAATCTTCTGGTCGGCACCTTATCTTGTCGCATAACCTTAAAAAAATCAATAATTTAATGTATTTTTTCTTCCCAAATCCCAGTTTTTTCATCGCTTCCGAGAGCTTTCCGTTAGTCATTTCCTTATGTTTTCCCCCCAATTGTGATGCTCACTTCTCTCAACACACATCCTTCTCTGTCTGTCTCTAGTCTCTTTTCTATCGTTTTCGGCTTTAATATATAATTGAAAGAACTGATTTTCTTTCATTCAATAAAATTATTTTTAAATTATTATTGATAGGGAAAGGAGAACAAGCCAATAAATATTTGAGGGAGGGACCTCCCATGGAGAAAAAGGGGAAAAACACCAAAAAATCCTGAATTTTGGAATAGAAAAGATAGGACTACAACCAGTGAAATCATTCAAAAAATTCAAAAATTCAAAAAAATAAATTATGCTTTCGCCGCTCCGGTGCTCTTCTTTTTGTCATCATCCGTCTTCTTCCTCTTCTCCAGATTTACCATTTGAGCGATAATGATAGCGGAGTATTGGGAGTGGAAATTGTTCACTTCTTTTGCTTTTACCTGAAAGAAAAAACAACTGAAAATTCTAGAAATCCAAGGATCTAAATACCTCCGTGGCGATCTTCTTGCTTCCCCATTTGGCTCTGAAAATGCATGAGATCTCGTCGTCCTCCTTGAATCCGGTGCCTTTTGGCATTGCTTTCGTGCGACCGTCGTCTAAAAAATTGAGGGATTTTGGGGGTTGAAAATGGTTGAAAACTGGTCGAAAACTAGCTAAATTTTCATTTTTGAAGTGACTTTCGAGAATTTTTCTGTTGAAAACCAGCCGAAAAAACATCGAAAAATTCAAGATTCTCAGCAAAAATCGAGATTAAAACTGTGAATTCCGCCAATTTTCTGTTGAAACTAATTGATTTTTTGTGAAAAATTCTATATTTTCAGCCGAATTTTTCAGTGAAAATTGCTAAACATTGAAGATTTTTACCCAGCAATCACGGTTAAGACTACTTGTATTCTTCACTACTGAAGCGAATTCTGTCTAGTTATCTGGTCAAAAATCACGAAAACCCGCTGAAAAATCGTTTTTTCAGCCGATTGTTGACCGAAAAATGCCAAATTTTCTCGAAATTTCACCCCGAATTCTCCAACATACACGGCTTCATCGTCACATAGACACTTTTGGGTCCGCGAATCTTCGAATCCCGATAGAAGGCCGTCAGCTTTTGCAGGAACTGATCGTTGGGGATGTGCTGCTCAACCGACATATTCTGAAACAGAAGTTGAACTGCCAAAATAAAGAAAGAAAGTTAATAAATAGTTACTGGTTTCAAAAAAACCAATTTTCAGCTCATAAAAATCGATGAAATTAAAACTAAGCAACCAACTTTAATCGGGTCTAAATAGATGCAATAATATATAAAAATAATATGTTCAAACTGGGAAGAATCACAATAAAACGGGGACAAAATGTTTAAGAAAGCGGGAGAGAAAGCGGGGAGAGATCAGCGAAAAAAATAAATAAAAGATTCCTGAGATTTAAGAATTTATTCGACGGGAAGAATGGATTGCCAGAATTCGTCGTCCTCCTCCATCAAGCTCTCAAGGGCGTCGGCTCCAAAAGTGGCCATGAGGGTGCAGAGCATGTCTGAAAAAATGGTTTTGTTGGTTTTGTACAAGGCAAGGCAGGTCCTGTTCCGAGCCTAGCCACGTCTAGATGAGCCCCAGCCTAGCTGACGTCCAGGATCCAGCTCCTACTCCTTACCTTGCGCCGCTGCCTTCTGCCACGTGGGATACAACTCCGACTCATCTCCATCGCAATAGGGGCGGAGAAAAGAGCCGATATGCTTCACCACCTTTCGCATATGCTCACTCTCCAGAAGCACTTTGAAGAACGGCTTCCGTGCCGAACTCATAACCTTCACCACCTCGGGCTCACTGCCAAACCAGCACACCGGAATGTCAACGTCGTCGTTTAGAGAGACAATAATCGATAGGAATAGGATGAAAATGCGTTGGAGATCTCCATTGGCACTTCTATGGATTCTACTAACAGTGACGACGTCGAGGATCTTATCGATTTTCTGTTTGGTGTTGAGTTTCCGGGCCTCGAAGGAGACCAACGCGTACATGGCGCATTGGCTAATCTCCTGATCCTCATCCTGTATGAGTTCGTAGATTCTCTTGATATTCATCTTTTCCCCGTTTCTAGCTTCTAGCCAAACATCGAAGCAGCGAGAGATTCCTCCCGCAAACTCCAGTGGCTCCTTGAGAGAATTCAGAATTGGATCAGTGACTCCAATAGTTGCGACTAGTATAGGCAGTTCATGAGTAAGGAATAGATGAACAATTGGGTCCTTCTGGAAGGATGCGATAGTCTCCGAGATCTTAGAAACTAGAGATTTCTCCTCATCCACACATCTGGCCAGTGTAGTCAACTGCTTTAAAATCCACATGAATTGTCGACGTGGAAGCATTCTGGAGACCGTTTTGAAATTCTCCACAGTCGTTGAAAGCTCTTTAACGGTCATTCTTGCTGAGTAATAGAACACAACATCCGGGATCTGCTGCTCACAAGCCAGCTTCAAGAAGGCAAGTCTTCCCTGCTCTGTCGGATCATCCTGCCATTCCGCTCT